>NW_019091398.1:148677-160994 GCF_001949145.1 Acanthaster planci
CTAAAACTGGACCTTCTTCCTAACTCCGTAATGTGATGCTGATTAATAAAGTGTATGAATAAACGTACAGTTATTGGCGCAAATAGCCCGAGTTGCTGAAAGCGCCATTAAAACAAAACAACAACAACAACATAAATTCATGCCTTGTTCAATTTTAGTTGATTAGATTCTTTAACTGACCATTTATTCTTCACTTTTCAGAAATAATTGCAAATAATAATTATCTCCAATGTAAAGTGCACGGACAAAAACCTGCTACAAACTGCTGAGAGACAACAGTAACCTGAAATATACAATAACACAAGTTTAAAAGGTTGGACTCAAGGGCTTTGTGTATTGATCTTCAAAGGTCTATAAATGTTGGACTTTGAAAGAAAAATAGAAAAAGTTCCTTCCATACCCCTGAAAGTATGGTGACTAAAGTACAGATTGTTGAAAATGGAAGATGTACATGTAACAAGAAATGAAAGGAGAAAAACTGACTTTGTATTGAAACTGAAACAATATCAGACATGTCTTCACAGCAGGATCCCAATAAACGGCAAAAAAATTCCAATGGATTACTAGAAAAAAAGTACATACACTGTATGGGTTAATGTAGGTTTCCTACAAACCACCATGCCCGGAAATGGTTCATTTATCCTACATTCACATAGGCTTACAAGGCACTTACCCCAAGACCACACCAAAAAGCGTGTCCGACGAAGTAAAAGTAGGCCTGAATGGCACAGGCAACAATGCCCAAGACAACGGTCAGACCTCCCAGTACAATCTGCATGACTCCCGTCACTTTCATACTCTTCCAGTTGCCTGGCCTTGATTGGCCGCTTGAAACCACTTGTGCAGCCCCCTGCTGCACTGTCACCTACATGTAAGCAAGCACATAAAATGATACCAATAGTAGGAACATCAAGGGGTAGTGTTCTCTGAAAAAAAAACCTGAGTGCTACGTGCCCATGAACATAATCTTGACACAAAAAGTCTGTGAATGGCAAAAACTGCTTGAATTAAAAAAAAAAAGGACTAAAAACTGAATTCCAAAACATTGTTCTTGAGGGATGGGGAGCAGAGGGGGCCCCTTATAACTATGACAACCTGAACCCATCTGGTCACAACCCTCAGCCAACTTTCCCTCTCCAGCAATGTACATGTACACAAGCAAACAGACTTCTCAGTCGTCCAAATCACAAGAGGGCCATCGTCAATAATTTTAACAAGATCTTACTGGGTTTACTTTAGCACAATGAAGCATGCTTGAAAAACAAATTTGCCAATGCTCTTTGGAATGCATGTAGAATATAATTTAATACACTGAGTCCGTATACAAAGAAGTTTGATTATGAGTGCAATCAATGCATGTTCTTTGGAAATAAGAATATGGCTGAGTCAGTTCCAATAATTCACTGTTGGAATATGCCTCCTTCAATTCGATCGAATATCCGACTATTCCATTTTATCGACCGGCAGATTGATATACAAAATCAGTTGCAATAATGCACACAATGTAATAATCAGTATAATAGCTTCTCTCGTCTTGGAGTATCTCCAGCCACGATTTAGCAAGATTTAAGAGGCGAACAAGAGGAACATTTCTATACCTTTTAAATGCTTTAATATATAAATTAACGTTTTGAGTCGCAAGATTTCTGTCGCTTTTCATTTGACTCTGCTTGAAAAAACCTCCATAGTTCAATATTTCTCATTTAAAACAAAAGAATATTTTTCCCTTCCTTTTCACGAAGTTTTCATTTGAATACACAAATTTGGAAAATAGTATATTTTTTATAAAATACAGATATTCAACACAGCCCTGAATAAAAAAGTCACCTCAGCTGCTACAAAATTGAAACGTACCAGCAAAAAAAAAGGAAAAATACAATGGGTTTGAAGAATTGAATGAACTGACAAAACAGGCAAATGATGAACACTGAATAAACCAGCAACTCAATAGTGCAACATCTGATAGAAGTTAGGCAGAAAAGTACTCTAAAGCTGTGGGTAAAATTAACAATTGAGTTCATAACAACTTCTCCAGATAAACAGATATCTTTGCATAGACACTTGTCTTCGGTACTTGTAATCCACAAACCAACTGGGCATTTCCATTACTTTTTTATTTACTTTGACCATTTTTTAAAACAAGTATTAAATCTACTACATTCAAGAAAACAGAGATCTTTATTTCCCAGACCTAGAAACCAAACAGAATCTTCAAATGTGGGTTAGTGTCATGAAAATAATTTCCCATTTCCAATCTATGAAAAGGCAATGATTGTTATGTGTACAAATGCCTGGGTGTACCTGTTGGTGTGTGTACCAGTGTTTAACTGGTACTGGTGTGAATAACCATGGAGGAATAACCAGCTACTCCTGGATGCCTTGAGTATTATGTTTGTGCAGTGTGCATGCAGTGTACAATAATAACAGTACTCTCCTGTCTGGACTATCAGTTTGCACTAAAGCCTTGGGTGGGCCTGGCATGACCTTGAATTGCATTTCATAACAGTAACAAATGTCATCGGTATTATTAAAATGAGATTTGAATTAAATGCTACATGTATTTCACTTACACGTATGTACATGTATATATGTAAAGTTGTTTCCTAGGCAATTTTATTTCTTATTTCTGTCACACTGATTGCAAGATGGTGGGTATAAATTTATCACAACTATCTATCCTAGTTATTCTGAATTAAGCTTTGCCTTCACAGTAAAATGCACTGAAGAGGAACTTGAGGGATTAATGAGTAACCATGTGTACTTGTTTCTTTGAGTATAGTGTCACACAAAGCATACATGTTCTTTTGGAAAAATTCCACCAAAATGTTGCAAATAACTTAATCTTGCTGATTTTGAAATTAGCGCAGAACTTTCAGATCAAATGTATACTCTGATTTTGTATATAATGCTCAAGAAAACTACAACCCAGGTATACAAGTACACAAGAAAGTGACAATCAATGTATATAGGCCCTTTTTGAACACTCAAGACATAAATTTCCTTAGTTGTTCTATCTGCACTAAGTTCTTGTGGTTCTACTCCTTTGTTTGGGTTTTAGTCAAAGCAATTTTTACATTGGTTTTTAGAGACAGTACATGAACCCACTCAGCGACATACATGTTCCTTAAATTTGGGGAATAATTCCATACACTGCCACCACAAATTTATCCTTACAGTGACATCAAAGAGATAACATGTCCTAAAAAGTCACTGAAAATAAAAACAGGGAAGAATACTGAGACAGTTACCGTGGAACACTGTTGTAACAAGGTACATGTACATGTACATGTACTTAGGACTTTACAAAATACCATGTATAACACTGTTTCTAGACCAGTTTCACCTGGTTATTAGTGTTCCGGGTGTGAAGTACTGCCCAGAAATAAACTCTTTCATTTGAATAATGCACAACACTCATGACATTATTTGATTTTTTTGTTTAATTGTACAGTAGTTCTAGTTCTGCTTCTTCATTTGGGCTATGGTCCGGGGCGTTCTTTTGATAAAGGCAATAGAAGATCTAATATTGCGACAAAATTAGGAGTAAATGTTTCTTATTTCATTCGAATGCTTGAGTTGGGATGTAGCTTAAAGCAATGAATCTATACCAGTATAATAAACCCATCCCAGTATGCGAAATGACAAGGCTACCAAGACTAGCCGGCCCATCACTCAATGAAAATCTGAAATGTTTATAAACACAGTTCATCCATCCATCCATTCAAAGCCCAAAGTCTAACTTCACCCAAACTCCTCAGTTGGGTAAGAGTTCCACATACTCTAAACATCTGCATTATTACTCAAGCTCAGAAAGGTCCACTTCTTGAGCGTTGTGACATACTATGCAATGGTGTTGTTTAAGTATTCTCAATGTTTTATCTGCGCAGAGGCAACGACATAAGATATCGCTGAGGGTTGATATTTTACTACACAACAGCAGGGGAAAATGAATGACACCCACTCTTTCCCTCTCGATTGTGTTCCAGCTACACATGATAAGATAAGACCCGCTTTTTTTTGTAATTTAACACGTGCGATTCACAAAAGTGCACCTCCAAGAGTTTGATACGCAAAATCTGTCGACCCAACGTGTGTCTTGAAAGGATTGACAGATTTTGTGTTGTGACTGGCCAACACGTTGCAAACCCTTGGAGGCACACTGTTGAGAATCACCGTATTACTAGGCCCTACTTTAATTCATTTCATCTCATGGTGTAGGCCTACACTGGTTTACAACTCAGCAATGTACAGAAAATTGCTGCAAACATTTTCTGTGCGGCATATGATTAACAATGAATAAGATTTAGTTATTAGCATCTGCCTAGAGCATGTTTCGTGTGTTAAGTACTGAATATCCAAAGATGCAGAAAATTATCCGACTTACCACCTGATGTTGTGGAGCCATTTGAGTTTGGCTTGGCGTGTAAGCTGGGGGTTGTTGCTGCATCATGAAATCAAAGTGTCGGCTAAGGCTAGAGGATGTATAAACAAAACTATCGTAAACATGATAAAAACTAAAAATTCGTACGATTCACAATCAAGCCACATATGACATAAATCACTTGCGCAAATTTGGCAATAGCTGATGTAGCCTACCCAGATTGGACCATGGAGCTATAAAAACGCTCCATGGTTGGACGTTGTATTTATTTCATTACGACTCTGTAACGTAGTACGGTCAGGGAGTCCACCTGGGGCTGAGCTACATGTATGTAGCTTACCTTAAATTTGCCTAGGCTTGATGTTCGATCACTCTTTAGTTTTGAGCAATTCCAAATCACAAAAACGAATTTGGCCGTTGTATATGTGCGGTAGAGATGTGTCGATGGATAGAGATGAGCGGCAGAGATGTGCCCTCGTCACTAGTGCTGGTGGTATGAGGCCGGCGATCGCGCAATCGATTTGTCATTCGTGAACGAAAGCAGCGTATCTGATTGTTATGGAGAGGGTATAAAAGCAAAGGGTGAAACTCAACGAAAGATAGCGAAATACGTCACTGTTTCTATAGTATCATGATCGTCCCCATATGTTTAACTACCTATTACCACCACTATGGGCTTACACTCTGAGCTCGTCGTACTTTGGATACGAAATCATTATCTTCAGACTAGGTGTGGTTCCCAGACCTACGTTTGTTTTGTGTGGCGTATGCGCATGGTCGGCCTTCCGGGTGGGTGTTTTTGCATAATTATTTGCATCAAGCTAGCTGCACCTGTCATTCCTGGCGTACGTTGATTAGGGTGTTCACGGAAAGAGACACGAGGCCCACAATGCCTACTGTACCATAACCGATATCGTACTACTACGTTCGAGCAAGGATTCGTAGCGACGCCTACATATAGTGTGTCAACACTGCGCAAAGCCAATCCAAGAAGTCAGTGCAATGCTAGCTGAATTTCCTGCCAGCTACATGTAGTGTTGGGCTCATCGTGTAACGTTGTTTACTGTAATTTAAAAGTAATGTTAGACTAGCACTGCCAGCACGTAGGCCTAAGCCTTATTACCCTCAGAGCTGTGAGATCCGACGTACCCCACAGTTCTGGGGGTAAGCTGTACTATTGTGAGCGTAATTCTTGAAGTCTTGTATGAAAGGTCTGGGCACATATGGCCGCCTCAGGTTGGAAACATAAAGGGCAAACCGCAACGGTGGTGGAAAAAATGGGGAATACAGTTTGATAAACTTGCGCGATATCTAAGACTAAGAAATGTGATATACTGTATGTAAAGTGGCACAGTGACTTCTTAATAAATAGTAATAGTGCAATAAAAATACGGACCAATTCTGTTGGTTTTTCAAGAACTGTCCACGTTTGTAGAAAATTGTACCGTTGGTGGTGCCACGCAGAAATGCTTGTTTAATTGCACACCACCGTGGAAACGAAAAATGTCATGACCTCGTTGCAGGACCTGGTTTTGTGGGAATGTTTTTGTACAGAGCCCTGCATGCCTGAGCTGCACGGCCTAGCCTGACACTTTTTTCGGAATAAAATAACAACGTAAAACATCCAAAACATCCGTCCTTCGCTCTGATTCTGAACTTACCAGGCCGTATTTATTTATCAAACAATCTTAATTTCCTTCACCGCATCGTTCACCAGCGGTGGCCCCATTGTTAGCCCGATCCAGATCCCGTTGGCACTCTGATGGCATGATGGGTTCAAAGCAGTTAGGCTCTGTGCCTTGGACTTGGGA
Organism: Acanthaster planci; assembly: GCF_001949145.1. The sequence continues at coordinate 154,870 of NW_019091398.1, forward strand.
CATTGCAGTGTGACTGTATCTACACATGCGTTACTGTACTACCTGTGCGTGTAATTATGTGCATTGAGGTAACCGCAGGGGGGATCCAATTAAACAAACTTCAGCCAGATTTCTTGTTTTCTTCCACAGTTTGGGTTGCTCTTTAAAAAGCCAATTAGACCTATTATTACGAGTAGCTCCCAACCATTCAGTGGCCTAGGAGTAGGACTAGTCTGAGTGTTTTGGGTTATGGCCATTTCTATGGCTATTTCTAATAGGCCTACAAGGGAGACCAAGGCCTACATTTCAACTTATGGAGTCACCGTGGTCGATGACTAGGCCTACATCATGTTTAATTACTGTAGGGTTAATGTTGTGAAAAGATGGTAGGATTTTGAGTTTTGAGGGAAACTATGAGGGAAACTGTGATTGTTTTATCACATGACACACGGCGGATTCAAATTTTCATGGCTGATTTATCAGTAATAAAATCACATTTCTCAGAATTGACAATTCCAAATTTTCAAAAAATAGGGCCAGCTCAATAAAGAGAGCGTTGCCTTTGGTGTATTGAGGGCTGACCACTTCAAACAAAAAACGGAGGGTTCCACAAATATATAATCCTTACTTGTTTTCCATGGAGGTGGTGCCTTTTGGTTTCCAGAAGAAGCATAGACCTACAACGATTTCCCATTATCAGCAGTTATATTTGCAGAGTGCTTTCAGGCCTTCTAAGTTAAGTATGGTAGGCAAGGCTGGCTGTGATCATGGTTGTTCCAGCTGTAATTGGTTGTAGGCAATGTTACCAGGGATGATCATGAGGCTGTGTTTTTTTTGTTTGGAGGAGCTCAGCTGTAAATTATTTCCAGTAGACATTGTAGATGGTGCTCTAACTTTCACTTTGGATTCTAGCGATAAACTTGCCCATCAAAGAATATGTGAATTTTCCTGCATACATGTAACTTGTGCAGATTGCAATCCGACAAATTCAGTCTTGCAAGATTGCCCAGTTGTTTATCAAGTCCTGCTGCCCTTCACTTTCGTTTATTGCAGTGGCTCCAGTTAATCTGCATAATATCCTAGCTTTGCTAACGATGGGGCAACAACACACACTCATTGTTTTTTCATTATCATAATGAGCATTTCATATCTCCCGTACGGGACTTCATTTTGGTTTTAATCCTTTTCTAAACATTTTAGTTCATCAGTCATGTCAGTCACATCTGTAAAGTACATTGGCCCACATTTTTTGCCTGTTATTATTAGTGAATCTCATTCATGTAACCTCACATAGGAACAGTAGTTAGTTTGTAAGTCTGAAAAACTTAAAACATTTTAACATTCTCTTGCACAACTCTCTTGCAGGGTACATGTATTTGTTTCAACATGGAACAGCTGCCGAGCCAACCAATGACTATTTCACAGCAGCCAGTGGTAGGTTTCATATTTGAGAATGAACCAACCACAGGATAAAAAAGTAGCCATCATTGTTTTAAAAAATGAAACAGAAATCACGTAAATACCACTTCAAATTAAAAACACATAGGAATGAAATTTTCTTTGAATTTCCTTTATTTAAACAATAACCCCTGTTACCCCCTCTACAGGGTAAAAGACCTTATACTCAGCAAACCTTTCTTCAGCCCGATGCGGTACTGGCGTACAGTTGCTTTTGTGCACCACTGCGTAACACTAACAGAAGAATAAAGCTTGGGCTTCAAACTCTGTTGCATTTGTGATATACGTGACCGGAGCGAATTTTATTGGGCCCGGGAAAAATTTGTTAGCCTAATATGGAATAATTATGCACAGGACGAAGGTCACAGGCATGAAAATTATGCCAGGAAACTTTTATCCAATCAGATTCTTTTCGTGCGCGTCGGGCCTCGTTGAGTGCAGGCGGCGGTAATCGTATGGCCACTCCATCACAGCCATTTGGATTTCACACTTAGCAAAAATTACCGCTTCAATCCCTTGTCTGACAGGTGACCGTGCAAGCTGACCAAACAGCGTCCAACATGGCTAGGACTCGTGGTCAGTGGAAGGCTTTGCGAATCACTGGCTTCCTGCAGGTTTTTCTCGGTATTTTCTCTGTTTTGCTGGGAATCCTTTCCTTCATTTTCAAGACGTATGCGTACATTGTTGGCATTGGAATATGGATTGGACTTTGTGTAAGTGAAATCAGACAAAAAAATGTGTTTGTGCTAAGTATTAACATACAAGGGCCCACTCTGCAAACATGAGCTTTAACACAACAGAACATTTTTGTTCAAGCCGTACCCCAACTTCCCAAGACCCTATACCCCAACTTCCCAACACCCTGTACCCCAACTTCCCAAGACCCTGTACCCCAACTTTCCAAGACCCTGTACCCCAACTTCCCAAGACCCTGTACCCCAACTTCCCAAGACCCTGTACCCCAACTTCCCAAGACCCTGTGGCCACAAATGGTCTGTTGCCTCAATGGTTTCACCGTGGAATAGTTAGCAATGGAAGTCTTAAAAGATTTTTCAGGAAAAGGTAATGAGGAATCTACGTAACCCGTTATTTCAAAATTGTAGGTTAAAGAGCTGTTAATCTTTAGGTTCTTTAACTAAATTTTGCATATATGTAAGCTTGTACATTCACCATAATGGCCTGTTTCTTAGGGTAGGGTACTTATGATTTGTGGTCTGCCCTTTTCATTTTAAAAACTCACAGCAACCCCATTCAAATTCCCTTATCCATGGCATTTTAGTCTCAGTAATGCCACAGGTTTCTTTGTTTATGTGTTCAGAATTCACTCGGTGCTATTGCACAACTATTTTGTCCTTTTGTTGATAGTTCTTCATCGTGGCAGGGATTCTGGGTATAGCGTCAAGTGGAGCAGAGAGAAAAGGCTTGGTAGGTTGGTTGTGGTCATTGGATCTTAATGTCAGAGGACAGCATAATGAAATTACCCATGCATGCTGTTGACGAAAGTTATTGTTACACATACCCATCGAAATTCCATCCTCCTGTTAGGTGGAAATGAGACATGGTCCGGTTTTTCAACATCGGAGTTTTTTTTGCATTTTGCATATTCTCTTCTGTCTCCCAAGTTTTATTTGATCAGGAATGGCATTAAGAGTGACATTTGCTGAAGTTTTTGCTTGTAGAAGGTGGAATGGTCTTGGGCCGATGGCGCATGCCTTACTTCAAATGTTAAAATTTTATGATCAGTACAACTGTCAAGCAGTGGGCCCTTCAGCCACGTTTGCTTCAATATTGTAGCAGTCTGGTTTGTTCCTCTGTCTGGATTTGCTAAATTCGGAGCATTGGGATGCTTATGATATGCCATTGATTTCTTTCTCTTCAGGTCATTGGGTACCTTACTATGTCCATCATTGCCTGTGTGGCTGCTGGGGTGATGGTCATCTGTGCTGGTGTTTTTATCGCGAATGACGAGTACTTCTGCCCTGACTGGTGGTACCTGGCTTATTCTCATGAATTTTCAGACCGCGCTGGCTGCTCATCTTCACACGTAAGTTTCCAACATGGAAAAACATTCCATTTATTTTGACCTCACATGACATCGAAATGACAACGAAATGCCATCCAATTTGAGGATGAAGTCGTAATTTATTTGCACAAGATATATGGAAATTTTAACAAAGTAACAGAAATATTAGATGGATTTGTAGGCTGAATGACTCTTTTTTCAGCACAGGCATATTTGTGGGCGCACTGTTGAAAGTTACCCTGAGCTGTACGAGAAGTATGCACCTAAATTAATACATGCCCGGCAATAGCTCTTATTTTGAGTTTCAAAAGCCTAGAAATCAGAGCACTCCAATATTTGGTCGCAAAACAAAGACCTGAAAAGCATCTTGCTAATAGCACGCTGTACGCCATCTAGGAAGTTTCCTCATCCTCGTTTAACATTGAAATCATCAGAGCACCATAGGAAATAGGGAATGTTAGCAAAGAACAGTGAACGGCAATACACACAAGCCTTCGAATCAAGTGTGAAGTCCGTGTTGCACAGGCACACAATGATGCATGACTACGGTTGCTTCATTTAAAAACATTCCCTGTAAGAAAACACAATGATGCATGACTGCAGCTGCTTCATGTAAAAACATTCCCTGTAAGAAAACACATACACGCGGCTTCATTTCACTTATCCATTTGCTTTTTCAGTCACTGAAGAAACAGCCAATTGGACCTAAATGTTGTTGCTGTCTAGTTCCCAGACCAAAAGATCACAACCACATTAATGAAGCATTCAACAAATAAGAGTGCATCAGTGTAGTAGATATATAGCAGCTTAGCAGTGAGACCAGGGCCCAATTTCACAGAGCTGCTTAACAGTTAGCAGAAAAGGCATGTGCTAACTTAAGCGGACAAATTTGCTAACCTTAAGCACTACATGTATTTCATAATGGTGCTTGGCGTGGCTGTGCTAATGCTTGCATGCGCCCAGAGATCTCTATTGTTATGTCACTACTTTCAAGCCAATTATTCCTCCAAGGCTAGCATGCCTTTGGCTGCTCTTAATTTCATGGTCTCCATGAAATATGTGAAGCCTCTGTAAGCAAGAAATTGTTTGCTAAGCTCCACCTTGAAATCAGGCCCAGGTGCTTAGATTCTGTGTGCACTTTGTCCTCCCTTGTCTGAGTTTCCAATTTTGGCAGGGTTTCAACTGCATTGATAGCTATTCAGGCAGGATTTTTTTTTCTTTTTTTCCCCTAAGCAAACAAGAAGACTTGTGATGAAAACAGGCTTCTTTCAGAATTGGGATGGGTTCATACATCTCCAAGCATGTCAATTTTCAAGGCATTCCTTCTGGACGTGGTCTGTCAGATGTTTTGATTTTGTCCCGCAGAGTTTCGTTTTCTTGGCGCCATCTCAAGATAGCATTATTGACTTTAGCTGTTGTGTTTCTCCAATCTCTCTTTTGCAGGGTACCCGTATGGCAATCAATGCAGTGACTTTGGTTGTCGGTGTGGCACAGATGGTTGTCGCTATTGTCGCTGCCAGCATGACGTGTTGTACCATGTGCCTCAATCCTAGCCCTGCCTACCCTGTGGTACGAAAAAAACAACCTTAAAAAAAAACCCACTGTCATTCAAATGAAAAAAATCTGCAATTTTACGAGTGGCAGAAAATTTGTCAATATCCCTCCAGAATTTTGACTTTCTTACTTATGTAGTGAAAAAGACTATGCCGTTTGGAGCAAGCTTTTGTTCCCTTTTCATATGGAATGTGCCATCTTTGTAGAGTATATCCAGACCAGAAAAATTCTTATCAGTATGGCGACAAAAAAAATGCTGTAGAGAAAATGCTTGAAGTGAAAGTTTCAAAGTTACTGGTGGGTGAAGACAAGGGACCTTTTTATGTACAGGTCCAGATGAAGCATCCAGTGCCTTTGCTGTTAGTCTTGCTTCAAGGTGGTATTTTAGGCATGTTACTTGCGAGCATAATATCTGGCTCCACTCCACTAGTACTTGACATGAAGCAATAGTACCTGTCTTGAATCAAGACTGTGTGAGTGAATGGTGCTATCAACTTTTAACCCTCCTCATCTTCTCATAGGTTTACTACCAGAGTGCTCCACAGGTCATGATGGCACCACAGCCACAGAATGTGGTTCAATATGCATTTGTGCCCCAGCAGCAGTTTCCACAGCAGCCTCAGACTGGTAAGTGTTAAAGGTCAAAGGTCATAGGTATTTGAAGTCCTTTTCTGGCAAGTTCGGCTTGCTTCAGCGTCCCTCTCAATCATAAAATGCATGTGAGTAACTTTGCGGTGGCCAGAAATGATCCCTGCATCTTTGGAAATCACTGACTGTCATGACTGTACAGGCAGCATGCAACCATTTGCCCATAGAAGTGAGTGTCATTAACCACTTCCTGCCGGGGATTCCGGGATCGGAGACGTATGGTTTATATGGGTGGCCGGGGTCTCCGAACTCGGACAAAGGAAACAGGGCCCTGTAACAAAAGACCGTACTCCGAACAAAAGACCAGGCTGCTGGGCATTACCGACATTTTTCACTCTCAAAAGTGGTGATAATCCAGCCTTGGTTTGAAACCGTATACTAGGGTTTGGGGCATTGAGAGTGAGCGGATTACCACCGGGACAAAAGCGCTCCACCACCACAGCGATGAGCCACACTGCACCGC
>NW_019091398.1:161222-174871 GCF_001949145.1 Acanthaster planci
AAGGATTTTGAAAACGGAAAAATGACAGTCATGCCGGCCCAGCATCATCAACATTGAAAAATGCCCCGGCATGAAGTGGTTAACAACCTAAGCCAGTTGATTCAGACGTAGTCATGCGGTCACCTTTGACTCTTCTTTTGGCCTGAGACAAAGGGGTCAACTGAATTTGAACAAATTACAGATTGCCAGAGCTAGTGACGTTACTGGAGTGCAGTGGAACCAGTGTAAAAGTAGCGTTGGATTTTAACATGTTTCTTTGCACTGGTTAGGTAATGTCGTGTATACTGGGCAGCAAAGCGGGATACCATCTCAGCCTCAAATGCAGCCCCTTCTCCAACCCCAGTGGCAGGGCCAGTACCAGCCTGCACCCCAGGGAGCCGCCCAAGCACAACCAGAAGCCCCGCCCAACGCACCACCCCATCCTGTCCCTGAAACGCCCAACTTTCCAGAGGATCACTTCAACAAACCTCTCATAACCTAAAGTTCAAAGGTCATGAAACTAACATTAACCCTTCGGAGGATTGAAGCGTAATTGGCTCAAAGGCAAGTGGTCGAAGCACGAAACTGATAAATACTTTATCTTGCCTTTTGTATTAACCTTTTTAACCAAGAACAGTGTACACTTTGTCAGATGCGGCTTATTAGTGTAGTTTCCTGGTTTTGAAATGGTTTTCTGTACTTTTTATACAGTACTTCAGTATATTAACTACAATGTAAAAAAAAGCATAACCAATTTTCAAATATATATTTTAAAGAAGTGAACTTGCCGAGTGAAGCATTTAGGCATCTTTAGCTTCCAACACTGAAGAGGTTTCAATCTACATGTACATGTACATACAAGGTGCTTGGTCTAAAGTAACGTTTATTTCCTTTTCACAGCTTCACCTGAAAAGTAAGGAACGAGTATTCTACTAAGCAAACATGAGGCTGTGTTCTCTTTGATTTTTTTTTCACTGTCATTTGTCAGGCTTGCTTTTTTTGCCATCTGTCTTAATTTTATTCGATTTGTTATAAACTATAGAGCAATCCAGTGACCAGAATTAGAAGCCATTTCTGCCAGGCCATCCTGTTTGAGTGCAGGTGGTACGTGCGCAGTACATTTCTCTCAGACCAATAGCCTGTTGTTACTTGGCAAAATAAGTGCATGCGCTCAAGATAAAACTCTTGCGTTACTGTGATGGCCTTGCAGGAGTGGTCTCTGCTTGGATTTGTCAATAGTGTATTTTTTAAATATCTTGGTATGGGTACTGCTGTTTTTTTATACAAAACTTTTGAGCAACTGTGAGAGATTGTGTACACTTTACCGTGTACAGCTCTAGACGTATTGTTCGATGGTTGTCTTAGAGAGCAACTATTTCAATCAATTTGAGTTAGCTTTTAGTAGACCTGTTTTCTGCTTGTTAAAATGAAAAGCTGTCAGAGAGGATGATAGAAAAATGGTAAGAAAAGTTTAAATTGCATTTTCTTTAAATATATATAAAATATACATTTATACAGAACACTGGACGTTTGACGGTATTATTTTCACTTGGGGAGTAGGAAAACAGTTGCAGAAACACAAATGTATAGCATAATTGAACTTGCTTAGTTGAAGTTGCAGTACCTGTGCAAAAAGTTTTAATATTTGCTCTTAATTCCAAATGAGTGGTAGATATCTGAGGGTCACGGGAGACCATTCGTGTCAGAAGGCTATTATGACCCTTTAGTTTTGCATTCCTAAATTTGAATTAACCTGGATTAACCTCTGGTTTGAGTCCTCGTGAAATGGGCTTGAACTACATATTCTCCTGTCATAACAATCTGCTAAGTGACCTTTAATTTGGTTACTTTATAAGGAGTCCATTTTAACTCAAACAAAGAAGTATAAAGGGATCATATAGCTAGTGGTAACATTCTGTGAATTTTGATACCCATGTTTTTAAATTTTTGGTAGATCTAGCAAGCATGTCACAATTTTTTCTTTCTTGTATTGCTATTTTTGCATTTAATTATCCTAGAACTTAACTTTTATTTTTTGGAAAGCATTGGACTGTTACATACTTTTGTGCTTTGAAAGCACTTGCTTGTTTTTTTTAACGTTTTGAGTTTTTATTGAAGGATGCTCAAGCTGATGGCACTGGTATCTATCAGTAAAAAAGATCAGTTGAGCTTCATGTTGAGGCAGTTTGCATTGTAGTGACTGTACTTCCAAAGCCTGAGAGAAGTTAATACTTCTACATTATATCTCTGGGTTTCATTCCAACAATGATTGGCAACATTAAAAGTTTCAAAGTGAGACGAATTAGTTTTGACGTGAGCAATATGTCATGATGTTTGTAACACGATATGTGAATTGTGCAATGAAAAGTGTTTGAAATAGCATTGGTTGCGTTTTGCAACTTTTGTGACTATACAACAAAATGTTGGGTTTTTGTTGTTTTTTTCATCATTGAAAATATCTCACTTTCCTTATGTTGGTCATAAACACAGCTTTAATGCTACCTATGATATCTCTTTCAATTTTCTGATAAACGGCTCTACTTAACTCCTCGCGGATTTTGGCAAGTGGAAAGATAACTGATGATGAGGGCGCCCAATTACGTTCGTGGAAGTGCCGCGCCACAAGTCTGTGTACGGGGCGCTCTCGACGAGTTCGAGTAGAATGCGCCACTACTCGAACTCGTCGTGAGCGCCCCATGTACACAGACTTGGTGGCGCGGCACTTCCGGCCAAAGATTGTATAGCGCCGCGCGGCGCTATACAATCTTTGCTTCCGGCTGCATGGTCTATGTATTTTGTTTACCAACAAACGCAGCAAGGGCGAACAACTAAACAAGGTGAGTCTCGGACGATCTATTTCAAGTTCCAGGAGTGTCTGGAAATATTTTATTCATAGTGCAGCGCATGGAGGAAGTAAAAGCATTCCGTGAGCGTAATCGGCAAGGATAGTCCAGTTCAAGTCTTTTCACGGTGCTTTCGTGTCAGACTTGTCCTTTGATTTCCTCCATGCGGTGTATGCATGGTCACGATGGTGTATGTGACTCTTTGCTTAACACACAATAAGCATGCTAAGCCTGCGCCGAGTAGGGCCTACAGTCGTTTTCCTATAGTACATGTATGTGGTTCCGGATATTTCCTAACGTTATTTTCGGATAGCTCAAAATGAAGACCTGCCTCTTTTGTATTGTTTTTCAGTACTACATTCTAAAACTGATTATGTTTGAAAGGTGAAATGTTCGTTTCTTGTATAAATATCGCTCTATGAAAGGCCAGATTTCCGTTTTGCACTTTGACATTTTTGAATGGTTTGTCAAAACTTATGGGGGGCCAAAAAATTGTCAAAAATTTACAGGGCAAGAGGTCACTCATATAACCGTGCTAAATATTTGTGATTCCAAATACTTTTTTCATACACAACAATCGTATAAATGTTTGCATAGAGGCCTGGGGTCTGACGTCTGCTCTGCTCCCACATCAGTGGCGAATGTCAGACTCCACAGTTCTGGGGTAAGGCCTAATGTCTTTTTAATCAAAATGACTTAGACATTCAGTTTTTTAAAAATTGGCCAAAAACTGAACTGAATTCCTAGGTTCAGATTATGCTTTAAGTGTATGCAGATATGTTGCAAATTCAAGTACATGGCAGAAATGTATGTGACGTAATGGGTTTGTCAACTGTGTGGCGTGTTGATAGCATGCTGTGCAGCTGAAAATGCCAAAACTTAGGCAAGTTCTATTTTTTAATTCATTGGAATTTTGATATATGAACTAATTTCTTCTGAATTAAGAAATTCTTCATAGAAAATCAGCTTGTCACAATGGTTCTGACTAAAAAGTGGATTTCTTGCATAATTACTTTTTATGGATAAAGAAGATCTGGAACTGGTTGAAGCCATCCAGAACTAGGAAAGTGTTCAATGTCATCACTTTCCTCAATCCTGTTAGGGCTGAGTCAGTTTGAATAATTCATTATTCAAATATTTGACCTTCAATTTGATCGAATATCTGAATATTCGTCCTACCGACTTGCAGATTGTTGATGAACAAACCATTTACAAAATCAGTTGCCATAACGCACACGGTAATACATTATGACCACTGTAATACACATGTAGCTTCTCTCGTCCAGGAGTATCTCCAACCACGATTTAGCAAGATTCACGAGATGAACAATAAGAATTGCCCTGTTGAAAATTTCTATTCCTTTGAAATTTTTTAATGAATAATTTCCATTTGAATCATAAGGTTCCTGTCACTTTTCATTTGAATCTGTTTGAAACAATCCTCCATAGTACAATTTTTCTCATTTAAAACAGAATAAAATTCTCCCTTTTATGCATTTGCATTCCAGTATTTAAATTCGGAAAGTAATATTCAAATATTAGATAACCTATCCAATATTCAGAAATTAATATAAAAAAATGTGGGGGAATGATTCAATAGCCCACCCCCCCAAAAGGGGGTGGGGAGAATATATACCCCATGCCCCTGGATTTATGCCCATGGTGTTACAGTGTTACAATGTCAGGGTATGATTTTCTAAGGGGGGGGGCAGTTGTGCAGACCATCAGGCATCAGCCATTTAAGACCCTGTGAAGGGGGAATTCATGCCCGCCTCCAGTGCCAAGGGTAAAATTAGCTGGCTTTAAACATTGCTATTACTTTTTATCAGAACTAGAGTTCCAAGGAATTTGTTGACCATGAGCTCAATCGTCGGTGAGTGAAGAAAAATGCCATCATCCACATGCATGTACAGTGCATGTACATGTACATGTAGGTTCAAAAAGCGGGAATCTAATATAAAAGCAGTATTGTTACAGTAGGCCCGTTCGATAGAAATAGGCTTGTTTGTGATCCAGCTGCCAGCTCCTTTGCGATTAATAGAGTAGTGACTTAGACTTGATTGAAACTCAGTGTATTGAAAATATTTTGTTGCTGGTTTTGATTTTACTGCATTAGAACCAACATTTCTGATCCAAATAAAAGAGAGAGAAAGAGAAAGAAAAACCAGTTGATTCAGAAAGATTGTCTACTGGCAAAACCCCTTAAAGTAGGATTACAAAATAACCATTCCTGTTGTTTTATTGCATATAGTTCTACACTTTAAATCAAGTTAGATTATATTATGATCATAATCATGTTAACAATTTGTGATTTGAATCTGCCAACTGCTGATTTGAATCCAAGTTCATGGCTTGAATTTAACAAACAACTCCTGCCAACCCAGATTACTCATAATGTGCTTATAACTATACTTATCTTATCAGAACTACAGGCACTGAATAGGTTGCAGAAGGGTAATTGCCACTTTAAATGTGTAAACCTGCAGAGAAATTCCAAACCAGTTGCAGAATATGAAAAATTATCATATTTTTGTTTAAAAAATAATTCAAATATTGATTTCAATCAGTGATTCAAAAAACAATCATTTATGCCTAATTTAAATGGAAGTAATTTAAATCAACCAACCCTGCAGTGTCATGAAATTTTGTTTGCTGTTAGTCGAAAATTCAAAAATGGTTGTCCAGAAATCAGGCACAAATTCAGCAGCTGTTCCCTAACATGGCACACTTGAACATGTCTTAGAAAAATACCCCATTTAGGCCACCAAAAAAGGCTTCAGTTTCTCGTCAATGCGCATATTGCCGTAGACCTCCCCATTGGCAAAATAAAAAAGTTTTTTTATTTGGTATGAAATGATGTCCAAAAGCTGCCAAACTTGCAATCGACTGGAATCCTGCTACTACATGTACATGTACGTAATTAAAACGTGTTCTTGATGGGGTACGGTTGAGTAATCATTTAGTCGGGCACTCTTTTGCAGATGACGTCATTTCTGTATTAATTTACATCTGGGAACCAAACGAGGTGGTCTTATGTCCTATGTACATGTACAAGCTGAAAATGCTTTTAAACAGTAAAAGTGCGGGGTCCAGCTATTTTGTAGTTGTGTGCGCATGCAGTTGCCACATTATCGTACATCATGTCCAGACAATAAAGTGGGGGGAAAAAAGCCTCGTCGCTGCACCACTTTAGAGCCAGTTCCTGACCAGAAACCAGAGACCTTTTTGGCCTAATATACAACAAATTGAACAATGTCTTCAAAGTTCACAGGTTGGTTACATTATGATAAATAATTGCAGTCCCCACTCACATAGCCAACTGCAAGTTTGTTAAAAAACATTTCTTATTTAGGGGTGCATTTTAATGTTTTTGTTTTGCATAAATTGTGAACAAATTCAGAAAATCATGCCTAAATATGAATTCATTGGCATTTTGTCCATAAACTTGAGATGTATGAGCGAGAATCTTGAGAACTTGATCAAAATTCACTTGTTAAATATGAGGCCCAAATATTGCTCTGGCAAGGCACTAAAAGGCGAGGAACTTGCCGACTTCCTGATACCTGATCAATGATTACTGAAATTTTGATCCAGCATTTTAGAAAGGCATGCAGGCTTTTCTTTTAATTACTTGCCAGAAGACTATTTGGAAAAAAATCTGACTAAAACATCTCTTGAGACCCTGTAATCAACCGTCCCTGTCATCGACATTGGAGATGAGGATCTTTACATTATTGTGACACTTACAGAAAGCGATACCCTTTGGTTAATACCTACAATTCCCACCGCCAACAGTAGCTTCAAGTTAAAGTGCAGGCGTGGATGAGTTGGAAACACTTCACTTCTGCATTTTGCTCTGATCTTCACAATAATTATGGGTACCCTGGTACCCGCCCGTTGGGATCAGGTACCCGGTTCTCAGACTACCCGTACATGCACACCACTATTAGAGGCCAAATATCAATTGTTAGGGGCTGGACCATGCCCCGTCATGCTACGTGTACATCAACAGAATAGTTGTTTAGGAGGAACTGACGGTATTTTGATTTAGATGGCCCATGACTTGAAGTTGAAACATGGATTTCATTGTGTGCAGATATCGTAAGGCAAAGCCAGCAAATATTACCATCTTGAATGTTGATATTATATTAAACACACTCACACACTGTGAAAATTGAAGTTAAGTCCGCCAATTTCTATGATAATTGTCATTCACAGGACAGTGAAACTGTGATCAATAACCATCATGAGTTATCCACCTCCTTATGAGGAGTTTCACCGGGAGCAACAAACAGACACACAGCAGCAGCAGCAACAAACCACGGTATTGTAGACAGAGCCTCAAGTTACCATTATCATTGATTCCATTTGATCCTTCAATTTACAATATATTTTAATGTGAGTGAAACTGTGTTAAGCAAGATGTTTTAAGCTGTTCTTGAGAATATTGTTTGTAAAATTTGAAGCTAAATGTTGTTCTTTTAGGTGATGATTCAGCCCAACCCATCAGCTTCTCATCAGTCCAGCACACGAGGCAGCTGGAAAGGTCTACAAATCACTGGGTACTTGCATGTAGTTCTGGGAATCGTCTCTGTCTTATTTGGAATCCTTGCCTCAGTCTATAAGGTGTTCTTGTACGCCATTGGAATTCCAATTTGGACAGGAATTATCGTAAGTATCAACTGCCTCATTGCATTGAGCTTGCAAGACTGAAGTCCATTTTCATCCTATCTACAGTATAGTGAGAATAAACTCCTATCATGGACAGACACATTGCATTTTTGAGATTTGAGAGAGTGTTTGTGAATATTTCCTTGCTGGTTTCTTACAGTTTTACATAGTAACTGGTGTTTTGGGCATTGCTGCTGGTGGGAAGCAGCGTCACAGTTTGGTAAGTCATTTGTATCATTTCTTGGTTGTGACCAGGAAGGGCAAGCAGGGAGGGTGTGCCAGAAAGAACTTAGCCAGATTGGATAGGCAAGGCATGGCTGGTGGGTGAGCCAAGGTGCGGCTGGGTGGGGCAGGTTGGGCATGGTGACTGGGGTAGTGTGGTCCCCTGCTTGTTTTAGGTCTTGTGCCCGGTGTACATGGTTTCCCTTCATTTTTGGCAAGTATGACGTGTATGCCTCCAGCACTACCCTGATTTCGAGGCTAAAGATTATGAATTAATTGACATGTACTGCTTTTTCCTGCCTGCTTACATCAAGCGTATGCATGAGATGTGTTTCCCGAAGACAATTCTTTTCTTGGTGTGGTAAAGTGCTCTCCATTTTTCATGCTGGATGAAGTATTTTCTCGTGGCAGTAAAAATTTCACGGATGGCAATGGGAACAATTACCGACCCCCTAATCCCCGCCCCCTTCCCTCCCAACTTCTGTCCACAGGACCTACAAAAATTTATGATATGTCCATTACTGTTCTACCTGTAGGTGATTGGGTACATGACCATGTCTATCATCACAGCTGTGGCTGGATGCGCTGTTTGTGTGACTCATGGAATAGGTGTTACAATTGGAGGATTCCAGGGCTGTCCGGATTTTGGAGCTTACTACTCGCCATTTAACTTCGGATGCTCATCTACATCTGTAAGTGTTCAGACCTGTTTCTTACTGATAGAATACCCAATCTCAACTGGAGATGCCACTTTTCCGATTTTAATCGGAAATCTGACTTTTTTGGTATTTTTCTCCCCAAATCCGATTTTATTTTACATTTCCCCCTGCAATGTTTTCAACATTGACAGAATTAAATAAAGAAGAAAAGACTGGAAGCAAATCTATGATGCGCACGTATCCTGCGCAGTGCGACTGGGTATATAACCTTGGGTGCAGTCGTCAGTAGAGTGCTGTAATACGTCAGTCATATTGTGGTGCGAAATACGAAGGACAGCGTTGAGTGGTGTCGTCAGTGACTGGAAATACATTGAAATATTGACCTTTGATGCATGTAAATCGCTTGTCATGGACAGCTCGATGCTTGCACATGCGACATTCGCGATGCATGAACGTACACAACGAACGTACATTGTACGTTGGATGATCAACACGTGGATCAACTTTATGCTCAAGGGCCGACAAAATGCAGCATCTAATTGTCAACAGAAATGATATTGAAAGAGATGTCAAGAACAAATTTCAGTGGAGATGGCTCAAAGAAAAGGATAACAGTGGTGATTTCTTTTCTACTTATGTTAGAAAGCTTCATTCGCCAGTTAGGCCTAAGCCTACTGACTACCATGACCATAACACTGCCTACCTCCGATCGGGCAGAAAGCTTTGTCATGTTTGTATCTTTCTGAGTAATAAACAGCAGGCTGCCATACACGTAGGCTGCAACTCGTGACTGTGATCGACCAGCGATGATCAAGAAAGAACTTTTTTGTTTTTATAGCCAACTACACAATGAAGATGGACATTGTGTACATGCACACAGACCCATGCATTAATACGTATAAAACCGACACCGTGCGATTTTCTGATTTTCCGCATCTCTGCAAAGACTGAACCACTTACTGCCATGCACACTGTGCCACTTCAGAGGGCACCTCTAGGCAAAATATCCCACATTGATTGCATGACGTGCACCATGAATATTTGTTGTAACACGGTCATAGTAAATTTCAAGTGGTCACAAATTGATCACGGGATATGCAGCAAGCACGCATGTGTCATTTACACGTGGAGCGCTCCGGTGATTTTTGCAGGCCACACAAAATCAGTGACGGGTAACGGTGATCTTTCCCACGGTTGATTGGTCATATCTACTGGAGGTACATGTAATTGTGAAATCTTGGGTATGAGGGTGGATAGCTGCAGCGGTCCTACGCGCCAGTTATTGTAGGAGATGTGCTCTATGTTGGGGACATTGAAGCACTGTGTCCATTGGCATGTGCTACTCTCTTCATTCTGACCACGACAGAGACCTGCGGGTCATTAAGCTTCTGTTCATGCACCTAGCTATGCTTGTGGACCACTAGTATGCTCTAATTACTGTTTCTGCTGCATAGCCATTGCTGTGTATATAAAATGCTCATGCTGTTGTCTTGTCTCGTCTGCTCTTCAGTCTTGTCAATACTTTTCAATGGAATTTTGGTGTAAACAATGTCGTGAAATTCAACCAGTTGACAATACTCCGGTGCTTTATTGATCCCTGGTTTCTCTGGTAAACCAGTTTGTTATAAATTCCAGATATTGCCCTCTTCCCCCGCCCCCCAAAACACACAAAAATATCAGTATCAGAACAAAGGACATCACAATAAACAATTCTCCATGCATTGTAATATCTAATTTTCTGTTCAAGCATTTCAATTTGTCAATGCAATAAAATTTGCATATATTTGCATGTAGATTTAGATTCAATATGTTACTAACTACATTTGATGAGCATTTAGCATCCCCGGTTTAGTCATCCCATTAACAGGGATAACTTTTCACATCACTTTCCTGGTGATAAGGGAGTCAGGTTGGCATAGTGGTTCTTTCCTAGCCTTCCACTTCTGCGGTCCAGGTTCAATTCCTGGCTCATTCCACAAGTCCCTGCCTAATTCTGTGAGTTATACCCAGAAGATTCCTTTAGAGCTTTCCTCCCACTTCTAAAAGTGTAACTACATCTCATTGTCCCCTCTCAACAGGTTTCTTCGGGCTTGTAAGCTACATTACCTCGGGTACTTTCGTGGAATCCTTGGTGTTGTTACCTGAAATTATGAATAATAATTAAAAAATAATAATTTCAATATTTTGTGTTGAAACTGTAGTGTTTTTGAGTCTGAACACCACTGCCGTTCATGTAAAAAAAGACACTGCCGAAAAGCAGTTTTCGCTGGTACATGTACATGTATGTGCCATGTAGTCTGTGCCTAGATTTCAGAGAGCGCTCTCGTATCTGCTGCCCTCAATGCAGAGTTCTCAGTGTTGTGTCATCAGCTACTTTTTTTTTTTTGCAAGGGAACACGTGCTGCCATTAATGGTCTGATCTCAGCGCTCGGTGTCACTGAGATGATTGTCGCCATTGTTGGAGCCAGCCTGTGTTGTTGCACCTTCTGCTGTGTTCGTACTCCAAGCCAAGTGGTAAGTCCCGCAAAGCTTTAACTGCTCCAATTTAGGCGTGGTGCTTTCTAACAACAGGTATTTTCCTTTTGAAGTATGCTTACAAATGGCCAAACATTCCTAAGGTATCCAATGTACATGTAGGTAATAGACCTTATTGTAGTAGCCATTTCTGATCTTACACACTGAATCTCTTAGCAAAATGTCAATTAACCACTGGATGCCAGATGATATGTAAACACACAGTTTTCCTCATTTTTTCCAACGGAAGATATGTACACTCATTTAAGACTTTGTTTTTCATATCCGTGCAGCCTGTTAGCCAGCGAGCGGTGCAGCCGTGTGTTGCACGGCCAGTTTTGTGAAATCACGGCCCATTTTTTCAAGCACGGCCTGGCGGCACAAATCAAGCCGTGCACTACTTTATTCCAGGCATGTGCAATCTAGATCCTGAAAATTGTGAAAATAAAATCTGAGCTAAAATTCAGTCTTTTCCCATGCTTTTTCCCCCATCAACCAAGTCCAAAATAAAAAATATGGTTCGGACATTTGATTTGAACGTATCAACGCTGGAAAGCGGGTTCCCTTACTAACAAATAATGAACTACAGCATTGTATCTATTAAATTGTAACAAGATGAATAGAGGGAGCCATACTTGTTCACCAGCGATCAATTGTACATGTAATCAGCCTCATTCCCGTGGCAATTATTAGCTGCCATATTTAGCCCACTCTCGCACGAGGTAGTCCCTTGGGACGAGGTTGACATATAATCGTTTTGGGGCTTGCATGCACTGCGTGCTCACTGTCATCCAGAATGAAATTACAAAAATGGATTTCTTCTCGAAGGCAAGGACTGGCCTACATGTAATCTTTCTTATTGTTAATAATCAGCATAAAGCTTGTTTAGGTTGTTCTACCTTAACGATGGAAAAAATTGTCGAACACCTCTGATGCCATGTTCAGACTTTTGTCAAGTACTGACCCGCATTATTACCTGCATACCATTTTTTGAAAACAAAATAAAGTGTTGATGACAAACCTGTTCAAAGGTGTTTGTCATTATTCGCTTCTTTGTTGCAGGGCTGTTTCATCACACTATATAAAACAACAATTGCACACAGTTTTACAATTTAAATTTTTTTCTGAATGCTGCTATCTATTTGTTAGAAAAGGCAAAACTCTCATGAACAAATGTCAGACATTCATCAGAGACCACCAGAGAGCATCTAAAATAGGCAGCGCTCCCTACACAGGCCCTGGATCCCAGCCGTGTGCTTCAAGTTTGCACACAAATTTTGGACTTTGACCAGAATGCACTCCCTATTTTTCATTTTGCACTCCCACTTTTCAAATTCTAGCTAAAACACTGTTTCCACGGTTGACATATTAATGCGTTGTGCTTGGTTGCACCGTAAGTAAATTGCAATTTTGAAAACCTTGCAGGAAAAAATCTGCACCTGGCAGCTTTTTTGGGTAAGAAAATCCAATGATAACTGGTTAAAATTGAATCAGACTGTTTTTATAATGGACATGCTTTTCAATTCTCCTTTTTGGTATTTTGCTAATATGGCACAAAACACGTTGGTAAAATTTTCTATGTTTATTTAGAAATTTGAAATTATTCACCAAAGTAGACAGGTACCAATTTGTCATGAAATTTCAATTTATCACTTTCACATCTACTCTCAACATTTAAAGAGGAACTGTTAAGTTTGCTTTCTTTAATAATTTCAGTGGGGCTGACTCATGAATATTGAAAGTCTGTAGGCAACCCAATTACAAGAGAGTGTTTCAAATTCAGTATTAATGGAGGTGGTTGTTGTCTTTGGCTCTTTTGTTGTCAGGTGACCTACACACCCCCCCAGCAGGGTATGGCCCACTTTGCTGTCCCTCCTGAGGTGCATTTGGGTAAGCATAAGGTCAAAGGTCAGATCAAAGGATGTAACCATCAAATTATTTGCTGAGGTCTTTGTCCAAACCTCAACTTCTTAGCGGCCACTGGTAAAACAGTAAACATGAGTATATTGAAGTGAGATGAGAGTAACTCAACGGATGTGCATTCCATCAGTAGATGAATCACTGAAAATAATGAGCCAGTCCGGTAAATCCAACAGAGCAAGCCTACTGAGTACAAGGCTATTCGGGAGCAGCCAGGAGCGTGTGCAATGGTTTGTCCTATCAGCGCAGCCATACGCTGGCTCACATGCATGCTTTTTTCCTGAGAGACCCTAGCTTTTTGGCGAGCTGTGAAGCAAATGTGAGCCTATGTAATACTGGTTTCCGTCTTCTGTCTGTCCGTCGGGCTGTCCGTCAGGCGGGCTGGCCATCTGTCCGTCCGGCTGTCCTCAAATGTTAAAGTTTTTCTTTGCTGCTACATAGGTGTTAAAATGTGCCATTGAGTGCTTGTTTGCTTCCTTTTGGAATTCTATCAGTATTTTAAAAGTCTCATATGGCATTTATGCTTTGAAGTGTTGTCTATGAATGTAATGAAAAAAGTATAAAAGTTGAATGTTAATGTTTTGAGTTGTATTGTGTACTTAGCCTGTAGTACTTACTTGTACATGTTTATGTGTACCTACATGTACACATATATGTACTGAGCACTCCTGTAATGTGTACATGTACATACATGCACAGACGGTGTAATTAGACACATACAGATATACATGTACACTGTATGTAGGACAAATGTAAGGACAGGGGGGGGGACTTCAAGTGACAGATTAGGATGTTTGTTGGAGGGGTATTGATGTATAAGGTGGATGTGGGATTGGAGATA
>NW_019091398.1:175347-273899 GCF_001949145.1 Acanthaster planci
GATATGGGATGAGGGGGGGACGTTAGAATTGTAGAGGAAAGGATGATGGGGTTGGATGCGAAGTACAAAACTGTACTTCAGAGGAATTTTAATTATGCACCATCCTTCAAACTCAAAATGCACTGCTTATCTAGGTCTAGTCTGACTGTACTGGACCTACAGTCTTTAGGCATTCCTCTCTCCGGTAAAGAACTATGAAGCCTTTGTACGCCTATCTCCCTTGTTGTTGTCTTTGTTGGTTTATTTTTTTTTTGTCCATTGCTGTGGTCATCTGGGCAGGCTCTCCCTTCGAAGACAGAATTTAATTATCCCGATGACAGAATAGTAAGGTTATTATAGGAAAGGAATTCAAGTTCATAAGAAGCAGCGAGCTATGGCAGCTTTGCCATTCCAGTTGAAATACTGAATTGGCTCATTTAGTCCAAATTTCTCCCAAAGAGCCAGGTGATTTTGGACTATCTCACAGTTGGGGATGGGGGGATCGATTCCCCACCCAAAGAACTAGGCTGTCCCAGACTGAATGTTGTTAAACTTGCCTTACGAGGGAGACACTCATTATCAATAATGTAAATGTCTAATTTCAACTCAAGCTGACAGTGGTTTTATTACAGTCATTTGGAGTTCTGAAACATGCACGTGCCGGCTCGCAGGTATTGAGCAAGTATTGAGGTTTGGGTGACCTGTCCTGGAAAAATAGATGACCCAAATAAGTTACTGACAAATTTCCAGAAGGTTAGTCCCCTTAGAAGCAACACTGTAAGGATATCCAAAAAGTGTCTGCTCCAAGTGGAACAAAAGAGGGTGTGTTTTGTAAATGAAATTGACGGTCCTTTTGGTACCAACTCACCACAAAGGCGCGCAAGTATATGCACATTTGACGCGGAGCACGCCGAGTACACACAAAGATTTTATTCCAGAATGTATGCAAAACATGCAAGAATCTGGTTGGAAAATGTACTTCCATCTGCCTTTCTTTTGCCGATTAGGAGTACACTTCAGGTCAGGGCAGATGGAGGGGGTGGATTCTGCCCTAGCTCGTATTAGGGTTAAGACCCCTTTTCAGGTTGTGGTCACATGAAGTGCACACCAAGAAGATATTCAAAATTTGTTTCGATATGGTTCTGATAATGAAATTTGATAAATTTTATGAATTAATTCAAATTTTAATTGGTTAAAATTCTCCTCCACAAACCCTCTGTAAAATAAAAAATGCACTTCAGAAAGGCAATTTACGCTAGACTCATTAGTTCAGATTTTTTCTTCTCCTGTTGCAGGCAATGTGGTATATCCTCCCCACCAAGTTGCTATGTATCCCACTCAACCTCAGTACCCAGTCCAGGCCATTGGGCAGGTCATGTACCCACCAACCACCCCCGGACAAGCACAGGCTCTGCCACAAGAGAAACCTCCTCTCCCTTAAGATATCCAATGCCAGGGAAGAAGCTCTGCAATCATTGTGCCTGACTTCCTGAGGATTTATCGAGGCAAGGTTGTTGTATTTCTTGTAACGATAATATGACTTCAGCAGTGAAGAGCTTCATTTTTGTCATTTTTGTTCATACTACAAACCTAAACTACACTGGACAGCAAAACTAACTTGCCACTTCTGTCAAAGGCCACATTTAAAAATTCACTCCATAGAAATAAACAATTTTTGTACACAGGTATGCTGCAAAACCCCTGACTAATGTACAAAAATTGTTTATTTCTACGGAGTGAATTTTTATGTGTGGCTTTTGACAGAAGTGGCAAGTTTCTTTTACTGTCTAGTGTAGTTCATCCTGAAAGGTGCTTGAGTTTCAAAGCTCAAGTGAGAAACAGTTGCACAGATCATCGGGTTGAACTCGCCCGTGCCCGAGGTTGAGAAGAACATGCTCTCCGGTGAAACAAATCTGAAAGTATAATTTGGAATTGACCTGGGGGAGTTGGAATATTGAGAAGTCTCCCATCCATGGGTGACCTTTCCCTGGGAATGGATGATTGTAGTGTGAAAAGGCCTACAGGAGCACATTTCAATTCCACCTACAAGTAGTTCCAGGCGTTTCCTTCCCAGGGTTTGTCTCAGGACCTGTAACAAACTCATCTGCTGGTCACTGCTCACTGTTTCTGTGTGTTAATGGAAGTCAAGAGGCTGAACAAAGGAGCCCACTAGTTGTACCTTCCCTGTAATTGCCAATAATCTGGGCTTTTACTGTCACAACACGTTTGGGAGTTGGTCACTGGTGTGTAAACCCCTTGAGCGGTTGTACTTGGCAACTGGTCTCATGGTCCAGGCGTGACGACCTGTTGCATTTACCAAGTTCATGAGCGAAGCCAAGCCGTTTGAACTGGCAAACCTGGTGGAAACCGGCGGCAATAGGAGGCCGCTTGCAGTTTGGATAGAAATGTGCTCCTATGTATGGGACTTTTATTTTAACTGAAATGTTGAAATATTTTAGTTTAAATGTACTGCAGTGTATATACATATATCTTTATTTTTGGATTGGGTGAGTTTCTTATTAGTAGAGGTCTCTTTTAACTTAGTTTACTGCGTATAATAAAACTTAATGTGACAGATGTCGAGAGGGTGAAAGCAAGCCAGTATGCAGACAAGCTGGGATTGTGGTTAGAATTGAGTACCCATTGGAAGATGATGAAATACAAGACCGTAGTTATATTTATTTCTATTTTTGTATTTTCTCTTCGTTATTTTTACTTGTTCTTAGAAATATGCAGGTTTAACTACTTTTGCATTTATAATTACTGAAGAAGTTGATGTACATGTTGATGTCCATCCTCCAGTGGTAAGGATAGAGCCACTCGACCTGTTAGGTCATTGCACTTTCTCGCCCATCAGTGGCAACAACGGTGTACAGAGCCATACATGTATACCCATTTGGGGATCACATATACACATCTTGATCACCTTGTCACTTGGCAAAGACATTAACAATTGATCAGCACCTTAGTGTGAGAGATCATCCTGATATGGTCTGCAGTTATGATTTTCCTTCCATTGTGTACCATAACATGTAAGCCTGATCGATGTGCATGTACAGACGTAGCTATGCACATGTAAAAGAAGTGCCGAAGTGGATTGTTGTTACTAGCTCCTCCGTGTTACAACTCAATATGTGCATTATATTGCACCATCGTTCGACTTTTTTACTGTAACTTTTGCTATTTGTAGTCTTACTGTTGTCACCTGAAATATGTCTTTATTCAAAAATTATCTGATGGATTATCTTTTTATATGCACATGGTATGTGTTACAGACAGTTCTGAAATTGAATAAATTTGCCTGTTAATAGATATAGTATACATGCTGTAAGCCTCAAACTTGTGCTTAAAAAAGGATTGAAAGCTGCCTCAGTAAAAACCATTCTCTGTGATTGAGCATAATTTTCAATTTTCATTACTACAGTGCATACTGTTTATGTCAGAACATGAAAGGAATGAGGATTTTTGTCAAGCATGACTGCCTTTAAAACAAAAGATTAATGACGGTGTCGGGTCACTTAAGTCAATCATTGTTCGTGAGGTCGTCAGCAAACACGGCGGCAGCCAGTGACATGTTGCTTTCCAAGGTCTCTGAAGTCCATAATATGACAGTGTTTGTTTGCAGTATGTGGGATGTTGTGAAGGAGTTCTTGCAAAATCTTTCCTACTTTGAAATGTTGAGTGCTTCAAGATTGAAAAGATGTGAACTGTCAAACAAAGCTAAAACGTTTTTCTTACTTTATTCTTTCAATTAAACGCTTTTTCAACTTTGAAACTTTGCGTGCTTTGAGATTGAGAGCTGTGAAGCGGCAAACAAGGCTTTGTCGGCGGGGCAAAAGAGAAGGCTGAGATCGACCCTAAACAACAGTTTCGCTCCATTCTTACAAAAGAAGATCTGTCTCACATTCCTGACATTGGCCACCGCTCTGTTCGGGACGTACCCACTTTGACCATCCCTACACCTTGTATCAAAAAATTGCTTCAGAAACGTAAGATAAACAAGACATCTGGGCCCGATAATGTCACTGTCAGAGTCTTGAAGGAGTGCTGGGAATCAATGGCTTCAATACTGCAGATGATTTTCAGAAGTCATTTCATTTACATAGCGGGAGGTTGCCTGAGGATTGTTTATTTTATGGGATCATAAAACTGTAAAAAAGTGATCGGTCTAGTCATGCCATGGAGGAATGTGTTTTATTCCTCCATGGTCATGCTAACCATTGTCCATTTGATCCTGTATGCTTGTAAGTTACAGAGCATATCATACACAGCCACGTACTGAAATACATACGTTGACAAGTGTTATCAACGACCTCTCGAAATGAAAAAGGCAGGTATGTTCATTTACAGATTACTGCATTTTGCATCGGGAAATACGTTTACACAGCAACTGCGATGCCATGGAATGAGACGAATCAGTTTTTACATGAGCATTACATCGTGTTTCTACCATCACATGTGAATAGTGAAATGACAGTGTTCGAGATAGCATTGTTGCGTTTTGTGAATTTATAACAAATAGGTCTGCTATCTTTCAAAGCGCCCCGCTTTCCTTATCGGTCCGTATAGTACAGAAGCTTAAATGTTACCATTTGATAACTCTGTTAAATTTTCTTTGTGATTAACAGCCCTACCCTCAATTCTTCTAGGGGCTTGTCTTGGTAACTCCTAACCAGAAGTATGTTTGTGACTTCAAGGCACCAATCATGATCAGTTTTTTGTTTTGTTTCGAAGTCTGAAGTTGACCCTTCTCTCTCTTTCTCTGCACACAGCTCTGTGAGACAAAATTAGTGAGTGCAACCTGAAATTGGAAATGTAGCTGGAATGAAGATCGTTAATACAAACCTCAAAAAGGGTATTTTGCTGCCTTCGTGGTCTTAAAGCTAATGAGTATTTCCGAATTCATCAGCAAAACTGATGTCATCCAATAAAAAGAATCTCAAAGTTGTATTGCTTTGTGCACAAACAGTTGGTAGGTGTTCTCAGATTTTGCTAGTCCCAGTTTCCTTTTCTTAGTGACTCTTTGCAAAGCACCAAGCAATAAGCAAGCATGCAACCCTTTCTCAGAAAGGTTTTCACAGAGTTGATATTGGGTTCACAATTTGAACAGAAAACCTTTCGCATTCTTCTGCGCGGGTTGGGTGGCATCACAGCCATCATGCACGAGCGTCAATCGATGGAGAAGGGGTGGTGGGATTTTTAAAGTGGACTAATGTACCGTTTGTCCCCAAGACTTTCTTCGGACCCTTTATCCTTTGTAACAAATGAAAAGGGAGATAGGCATGCATTTGACTCGTATTGCTGATTAAAAAAAACATTTGAAAAAAGGAAATAAAACTTGTGCTGAAAAGCATTTGCTAAAATGTGAAAATGGTCAGAAATTGCCTCAGATCGCACTACAAAACATCTCAATCTAAACTTCTCTGCGGCCCTTAGGCTCGTATTTGTTCTAATCAAGGTTATGCCCCACCCTTGAAAAGTGCATGACAGCCATGATCAGACAGCGCAATATTAAAGTTATCCAGGAAGGCAATGGCATTTTGAATGTTTTGAAATTTGCACTTTTCAAAAATTTAAGTAAACAGGGATGAAAAAATAATTTCGTGCATTTAAGAACTAAGAGTATAAACTGCGGAAAATTCGGGTAGAAGAAAAATTCATTTCAACCACACTTTAAGGGCGTAGTCCACTAATTCAAGCTCCTTTGAGAACAGCGGTAAATCAACAAAGTTCACGCCTGAAAAACATGCAAGTTGACATTACCGGCGTTTCTCTAACAAAAATTAAATTTTTGTCTTGTCCTTAGCCTTTTCATTTGTTTGCAATTTTGGATGGGTTGGCTAAGGCTAATTACAATTTTGATCATCCATTCAAAAACAAACTCATTCCCCCCATTTCCCCTACTAATTCCCAAGCCTGCTCGCAGTCATTTTTCAAATAGTCGGAAAAGGAGGTCAGAACATTAGAGATGTCATGTGTATATTCTAAATTATTTATACTTGAGTCTATAAAAAAATCACATTCACAAGACATGACATATGGCAAATGAAGTTGAATAAAGTATAGATATTCAGGATATAACGCGTGTCTCCTTTTGCAACTACTGCCCCTGTAACTTTCTGGGGCATTGAGAACCGCTTTTCATCTGTCATGTTATCAACTATGCCTTAATCAACTCTGCCTGGTGGCAACCCCGCGGTTTTTTTCCCAAAGGGCCGATTTGGCAAAGATTTCATGTAATCCTCACCTCGGGCATACACCACAAGCCTGTAGAATCCCATTGGCCAGACCCCAACCACTGCAGAGTAAGACTTTTTGAAAGATCGGTATCCCAAAGACGCCCCATATGACCGGGGAATGACCTGGTTGTAAAAATAAAAAATCCGCCTCGCCGCTCAGGGATATATTGGGGCATGGCTACAAATGTACTTCCATAGCAGCATAATGAAATGTAGTAAGAGAGGAGACCTGGGGGATGTATCAGCTACTATAAAACAGTCGTACAGGTTCAGACATGACCGGGTACTCGGGGAACTGATGTGGTGATGATTTTCTCCGCGTGGAGAAAAGGTTTCCTTTTTTGGCGTTGCGGCTCCGAGGCTATGGTTCCCAAGATCAGGGAGTTGATCCTGGCCTGCATTTCCCGAAAACCATTTTTTTCTGCCTAAAAATCTCCTGTTTCAAAAGAAAGGGGGGGGGCCTTAAATAATTTGTCTGCTGAGCGCTGGGGCGGCAGCGAGAGCGGGTGCGCGCGCATAGCACATAATTTGTTACCAAGGCAAGCCCGCAGCGACCGGGAAAGGTCTATAGGTCCCTCCAACCGACCCTTTTAGTGAGCTCCGTACTCAAGCTATGACTCAAGCATGTCATGCTCCAACCACGGTCCGACGGTTAAGTTTCCCCGTGCTAGTAGTGGACTCGGATCAGGTAAGGTTTTATTCACTGCAGAGTACCTGTGTGAGTATTCCGTGATCACACTCAGGAAGGATAATCACCCCGGAGCTCCTGTTGTCACATTTCACACGTTAAGTGAAATTCTCACCCCTGCCTACATTACCCTGAGCCACACCCAAGATTGTTCTTTCCCCAGGGTGAGTTGAACCCTGCCAGGGAAAATTTCATCTCTGGGGTGAGACACATTCCCTGGGGTGTGACCAGTAGTTTGAAACAAGCAGGGGTGAGTTTGCTCCGGAGAGAGCCCGTGGAAAGTTGAAACATTATTTGTTGCAATTGCAACAATTCACCTGAAAATACTGCTCATTGCGACGTGTTCGCTTTATTTGTGGCTTTGTAACAAATGGTCTACTAGTTTGCAGGATCCCATTTCCTTTGCCCAAGAAAACACTTTCTGAAATTGTACAGGCCAGCTTCTCGTTTTTGGCACGTGAATTTTTCAGCTTGTTTTAAAATGTATACCCATGAAGACTCAGTTTAATTAAAGATGGAGACTTCTCGAAGGTATCCAAAACCAATAACTGCACTTCGTTTTATTACAAATAATTTTACACTAAATCTCTCAAACATTTTTTAATAAACGACAAAACTTTCCTTCTAAACAGAACTTAGGTCTTTGACAAAAGTGAATATGTTTTGAAGCTATAGTTTCAGTTTAAGTCAATTTTGCTTAATGCAAACACCCAGTGGCGTAAATTTGTAAATTTTCATTCAAAATATTACAGCAAAATGGCATATTTGTGGCTTTTCAAATTGCTTTCCCTTTTTCTTCAGAGATATTGCATTTATTTTAGTCGTTGGGAAGTCTGAAAAATTCTTCACAATCCACTTTAATTTTTTGCTCACCACAAAAGAATGGGGGGTATAATTCAATAACCCACCCTCCCCCTTCAAAAAGTGTATGGGGAGATATCCCATTCCCTGGAATTTACGCCCATGCAAGCACCTGTTCTTATTTGGGCTTGGCCAAGAAGGTACAAGTTTTCTGCTACCCACCAGTTATCTTTTTGCTGTGTAAGCCGTTGTTAATTACTATATATTTGTTCATTAATCAAGGAAATGAGGTATGGAATAAATAAATAATCAAAAGTTATTGTGCCCTGCCAAGATGTCTGAACCTTTCTTAGGTCTAATGGTCTGTTTTCTGCGTTGTATGGTAATGACAAAAGTTGATGTTTTGTGCTTGATTGCTTTGAGTTTGGACATGATGCAGAGATTTGTACGGTGGCTGATCACCGCCAAGAATACACTTTTTTATTTTACGGCGTTATAACGCCTTAATACGGCGTTATAACGCCCTAATTTATGGCGTAATAACGCCCTGTTGGGGCATTATAACATGCTATAGGGCGCAATAACGCCCTAATTTAGGGCGTAATAAACGCCCTTTTACGGTGTAATAACACCCTATTAAGGCGTTATAACGCCCTATTTTACGACGTAATAACACTGTACGGCGACACACGTGGCTCCGCTTATGCGCATAGTATTTGCAGTTACTGTGGCCATCCTTGGACGGTTCGAATCTTGCAAGGTATGTGATAAAAGCGCCGCAATTGTGCGTTATAATGCCATGATAGGGCGTAATATTACGCCTTAAAAATAGGGCGTTATTACGCCGTAAAAGAGCGTTAGTACGCCATAAATTAGGGCCATATAACGCCTTAATAGGGCGTTATAACGCTGTATTAGGCGCTATAGCGCCGTAAAATAAAAAAGTGTATTCCTGGCGAAGATCAGCCACCGTAGCTTTGAGTGAACATGGAGCCAGGGACGGCAAGTGGAGTCAACCGTAATACCTCGATGCTGAGCTAGCTGAAGTCTCGGTGGGTGGGAGGGTAAGACCGGGGATCGAGGTGAAGCGATAAATTATGATATATGATATGAATTTCTAGCCTAACCAGAGCTCACAAGATCATTCTCGGTAATTCCCCCGATATGACTGGCGTGCACTTTCGGTCTTGCAGAAAACCCAGCCAGTTTGAGAACGGCCTTAATTAAAGGAATAGCCGATAATGTGCAATTATCCCCCAAATAAATGACACATGTTGCTGAAAAGCATGATTGGTTTTAACGATTGTTATGGAACTGAACTCCCTGTGAAATCATTCTGTCTGGGAAGTTATCATTTTGAAGGAAACAATGAAAGACAGCTTTTTCCAACCATAATGTTAAACACGCATAGCTCGTTTTTAAGCGTTGACTGCTGTGTGGCATGTCATTGCTGCATTTGGTTGCATGAGACGTGTTCCCGGACGCTGATGACTCGAAATTGAGATCCTAGAATATTGTTTTGTTTTTTGTTAGCCCGGAATGTACAGCATTCACAGAGTTGAAACTGTATCAAGTTAGTTAGACATGCGCCTTTCTTTCAAAGCACGTTTGTCGCCTAAAACGAGCATAATGCACAGATGACAAATGATGGACTGTACCTTTAATACGGCAACCTGCACTCTTTGTGATAACATTCGTGCATAAAACAGGTCACAGAAATCTCAGGTGTGGAATCAATCAAGTTTAGGATGGGGTCTCAAAATCCTGAAATCTTTGCAGTTATTATACGTAACCCCTTAAATCTTTGCAGCTACTATTTTGAGTTGACCACGGTTACTTACTCACGGGGCTTTTAAGCACCATGCTTGTCTGTTGTTTATTATGACACAAAATACGTCGGATGTGTTTACTTTTAACTGTGTGAGTTTCAGACGAAATGCACCAGTAGCAAGTTGCCATTGTACGTTTTGCGGGATATCAGGTGGTTTTTTTTTTTTTTTTTTGCTTCAACATCGATAGCCATGTCACGCAGCAGAAAGCTGTACGCAATCGTCAACGTATTTTTTTTAATGACTGATGACAAACATGACCAGCATGAAATTTGAAAGTATTGTCTATAAATTATCCCCTTTCTTTAATTTATTTCATAATGTGTTTATATACCTCCATGAAATGACTCACTAGCCTGGCAATACTTGAGGTGTCGGCGCCGGGATTACAGGTAAAAAGGTTTGGAAAGACACATTTTCGGGGGGGGGGCCGAAATTAATCTAATATGTAACAGGTGGCCATATATTGTAAAAACGTAAATGTCAGTGCTCGATGTGCACTATGCTATAGATAGCGCACCCAATCACGGCCCTCCTCAGGACCCAAAAAAGAGAAGAAAACGAAATTAGAAAAACAACCGGAAAGGCTTCTCAAGCAAAGTCATTTTAGCTCTTTTGCACGCCAACAAACAGAATCAAACATTTATCTGTCCATTCTCTTTGAATTATAAACAGATTTAACGAAGTCACACTGGGTAAGTACCGATTGTCGCCTATGCAAAAATATCACTGCGAGTTTGCATGGGTGTAAATCCCGGGGGGGTGGGGGGATATATCACCATATGATGGGGATATGTAGCGTCAGTGAAAAGGGAAAGCAATTTTTAAAAAGCCATAAATATACCATTCGGATGTAAGATTCTGCTTAAATATGGTACACATTACAGGTGCACATCTTTATGATGAACATCGCCCCCATATAGTGTAAATGCTATAGCTCCCCCCCCCCCATTTTTAAATTTCAATGGCCGGGTAAGTCATCCCCTATCCCCCCCCCCAATTTCCAACACAGATTTACGCCACTGCGAGTTGGAGAAAGCGTTTGATCTTTGATCTCTCAGCTGACACCATCGCTCGGTCAGGGCCAACAGATCCTCCTTGTCTTTCATCGAGGTAAGTTTACGTTTAGAACAAGCCACCTTTATTTCCACCATTCCCACCCAAAAGGAAAATAAGTCATCTTTAAATGGCTACCATGACAACGTTCTTGGCCTGACGAAAAAAATCAGGGTGTTGGTTTTGGCATTTTTGAAAATGGGCCAGGACTGGCATTTCCATGCCAGAACGTGACGACACATCAGCCAGGGAGAGCAGTTGCAGGCCAGTTTGACAGCAGCTCGGGCGATAAAGCAAAGGGCCACTTCTGTTGATGGAACTGTTCGGCGTATATAGTTCCAAGTGCTCGTGGTGATTCTTGGTACTTTTGAATTATGGCTTGCTATGACTTGACGGTAATCCCAGTTCAACACTGACGGCTGGTGTACTGACGCGAACACAATCCCCTACGTTGTGAAGATTGAGCAAAAATCAGGAAAATAAACTGAAGTTTGATTCCCACTGGGGATGTCTTAGCAAGTCACGCGGACGAAATGACCGAGGTTTTGAGTGAACGGGTTACGTTGAACCTGGCATCTTTGAGCGACACCGACATTGGACACGAGAAAGCACTGCAGTGTCCTACAGAGCTGTCCATGCAACCGATTGCTGGTGGAAAAGACGGGCACGACAGTAGAGACAAGAACCAACAGTCAACAGACGCTAACGCCAATTTGACAACGAACAGCGGCGCTCAGGATGGCTCAGCTCAGAACAGCGGCGTGACTGCGGTGGATGAATCTGATGCGATCCCGGTGGATGGCACGCTTCTTGATAAGGAATACGAGGTAAGGAAAGTGATTTATCTCGGATTTTCTCAAATTTTACGCTTTCCAGTTGGCAGTTATGGTGTACATCGCTGACTAGAGGACAAGAGACAGTCATTGTGAATCACTTTGACGCATTTCGCAAACAAGCATAGAAAATTGCTGTGATCATCATTCCATTTACAAGCCATGAGAATTGAATTTAAAATGTTACACGCACTTGTCATTTTTAAATAGCGTTCTACAATCTTGCCACTGCTCAAAATCAACATTATTTTAAATTGCGTGGAACTGGTTACACGCACCTTATAGCAACAGATTCACAGGGAATCGTAGTGAATAGAGATGTACAGATGCAGTAAAGATGCAGACCGTCAAATCTGCTAATAGCTGCAGGATGGAAAACACTTCAAACTTCCTGTGTGAACTTCTGATCTGCACCAACAATGTGGGTGTGTCTTAATGTTATTTACAAATAGTGCACATGGGGATTTATGCACTGTTTCCCTGTTATAAAACACGCGAGATGTTTTATACGTTTACAGTTTGTTGATGGTAGTAATTCGTTGTGAGATGTGAAGAAAGCATAAATAAATGTCAAATAAATGATTTATGTTCACAGACATTTTTCAAACTTCTTCTGACCCCCTATAAACCCAATATCTCTCGGAATATCCATTCTGTCACGTACCTGAAAAATTACTTCTTCCACTGATCAATCGTCAGGAAATTATTGTTACGAAGCTGGTCATGCAAGCTTGTCTGCCCAAAACCATATAGCAAATATCAGAGCGCAACATAAACTTTAATGTCTTGACATTTAATGGGGAATTTGTAATGAAATATAATTTTATACTGCCATGATATATCAAAGAAAAAACATTTTATTTGCTGCCTTTTATCCAAGTTGTCTCCAGTGGGACATTAAGATTAAGAGCAGTTTTAGTGGCCCCCAGGTCAGGGATCTCATAGCATTCGACAGGTGCGCGCACGCAGAGATCTTGAGACCAGAGTGGGTTCATTAAGGTCGGTTAGAGTAAGAAAAAAATGAGGGCTCAGTGGCTAAGTGCAGAGCCGGCAAAGCAAAGTCAGCCTTTCTGCTTGGCGTCGCCTCTCCGAGGATTACAGTCGGTAGGCAGACGGCATATTGACTTGAAAAGGCTCATTTTGTCGTCTGTCTGCGCTGGAGCAAAAAAAGATTTCTGTCGATCCAATGCAAATTCATTCTTCAGTTCTGTCCTGGGTCTTCATTTGGGATCCTGTGCCAGTCAACCAGTGTGTCAGTACATTCTAAGGCGCTGTCACTTGTTAGTCGACCCGGTCTGTCAGTTGGTGGTCTGCATGGTCAGTTTGTCGGTCCGTTTGTTCAGACCTGGAGTGGAATTTTTGAGCACTGAATTTAAAAAAGCGACAAATAGAGAAAATTTGTCCATGCTATCAACAGCTTCAGACCTCCTCTAAAGTATCTCAGCCCATATGCCTAAAATTCACTTCCAAATATAGGGTCCCTTAGATGGAGCGTAGCTTCGTGATTGTATTTTAACAGTCCCTATGGGTAGAAGACATGTTAAAGGTGGTTTCTGGGGCTCTTTAATTACATTTGGTCTGACAAGCAAAACTACCACGACAATTTCAGTTACATGTATAGGAATAATCTATGCCAGCGTGGGCGTCGCCATAAATTATGGGGGGGGGGTTGATCAAGCACTTGTTTCCAGGGAAGGGGAAAAAGCACTCACGAGTAACGTACTAATAAACAATTTATGGTGGAAAGGGGCCACTTTCGATTTTTTTTCTTTAAGTAAATAGAGGGTTTGCATTGCTGCCATCTTGCACGCCAGTGTCTTTGTTCGACAGGATATGTACAAAGGGGGTTCCATGTGGAACAAGAAGTGCGCTTGAAGATGGATCCCATACAAAGCCTGTATTGGTGATCTTCATCCCCTTTTTATATACCCACCCCCTGTTTACCCCTTTTCCCACGGTACTGTGCTTGCCCTTCTCCCCTTGTCACAGTGACGCCCGTGTTTGTTAATCACCAGGCGATTATGTTCTGTGGGCTTTATACCCGTTTAATCTGAGTGAAACTGCGAAGTATAACTTACAGCATCTGTTTTTTTTTTGGGGGGGAGGTCGAAATATAAATGAAAACAACAAGCAGAATTAGTGAAAACTCCACTTTCTTTTTTTATTCTTAGCAAAAATTCAGCCAACAAGAAATGCATTTGCACTTTACACCTATTTTGAAACCAAATTATCGAGTCCCAGTGATGTAACATTCGATGGGGTATAAATTGCGCCGTTGGCAACATCAAATTGATAGCTTCATCATGTTGCAACGACTTTGCAGCGCAGGGAAAATAGATCTTGTTTCCACCTACTGTGAAGTTCACGTCTTTCCACAGGTTCAAAAGGTCAATCATTCCCCCATGGAAATTGAATTGTCAATTTCCACAGAATCTGTCATTTCAATCAAAATGCATGCGTGTGTTCGACTGAGGCATAACCTTTCCACGAAGTTGGCTGTCTGGTCTTGTACTTTACACGATGCTCGTATCATTCCCAGGTTTTTGGTTGGTTTAGTTCTAATTGCCAACACATGCAATTATCCTTAGCCTGGCCAGGCTGCATGGGCGTCGCAAAGGGAACAAAAGGGCGCTTCTCCCTCGGAAAAAAACCAGAAAACATGAGGGGGGGGGAGAAAGAAAAATGCTTAAGAAGTGACAAAAATCGACAGGGACATAAAAGCGTAAGTTTGACCCCTTCCACTGTTAAGGTTTGTCAGTTCGTTATTGATGGGTACTTTCCCCTTCCCCCTCCCCTCCAACAAAGTGCTTTGCTCCGGTCAATGTTCAATGCCGGGTGGTATTCAAAATTTGTGAAATTATAATCGGTATGGGGCAATCACAATGTCGAAGCTGTTAGTTTCAATTTCTTGTTCTTTCCGCACAGGATGCACATATGCTTGGTGATAATACGCGAGGTAGTCCTACCGTGCATGAAGAATACCGTTCCGGTGAAAACCCTGAATTTTCAAAGTCATTCACCTCAAATAAAAGCGGTTATGTCCCTTTGAAGTTCTCGGATCGCGGGATTCGCGTTCCCCAATGGTGTTTTCTTGAGTGATCACGGTACACAAAAATGCCTCTAGCCAGCACTGAAAGCAGCCATTTTATGGGCTGGACCAAAAGTCCGTTGCTGTCAACGGGCCTACTTTACGAGGGGAAATGAAATCATGCGTGTAATCGATGTTCTGGATGCCTGAAAGTCATGGTCAGAAAAACCACATTGGTAGTTTCATGCATAATGATGGCCCGGCTTTGAACGCAACGCGCTCTTATTTCCCTAGCTATTGGAATACCGTGTTTACCAACATCTCAGACATAAATTCATGGGCACGTACATTTTACCTGAGGCGTTATACTTTCTTTCACTCCTGTCATAATTATTATACATAAATATATCTATCTGTCTATCAGTAATTCACATGCCATTTTTCATTCCCATGAAGCAGTTTTTGTGTAAAGCATTATACAAAATGGCACCAGCCAGTCATCATAATAAAAAGCTGCAACACCCGAACTTAATCAATGGATCGTCCTAGAGATCACGTATGTCAAACTAACACACTTTCAACCAATCAAAACTGTTCATTTAATAACGAATACGACGCACAAAACACCTGTGGCAATAGGACTGTTTACTATAGACCTTTTTCCTGCAATCGTGACCCTAGACCGTGATTGTTGTGATTGCAATAAGTGGATAGTATTGTGACGGTAATCTACTTATTCAAGATAAACTGGTCAAGAATGCAGCGTTCGCACGTGCGCTTGTACGCGGTTGAAGCTAGGAATAATGATATGCGATCACCGTGGCCATGGCGGTCCACACGTGGTGGTATTGTTTACCTTTACCCACTCACGTGGGTGAAAAAAGGTCCATATTGGGTGCGTTCGATTAGCTTCCCTGAATACACCAGTGTTACACACGAGGGAAGCCTCGAAATGAGGCGAATCGAACGCTGCAGTGTATTCGCCAAGGCATTCTGGGAAAAAGATCAAGTCCCCGCCAAGTTCCATCATGTCAATATGCACGAACAGTCCATCCGTGACGTCATTACACTCGGGAGCCTCCACAGACCCGCTCGCCAGCTTGGGTAGTGGTGGCTGACACCAGAGCAGGCACGAAGATCACGTGATTGCTAAACGAACGATCTGGTGTAAGTTTGACTAACACGTGTAAGCTAATCGAACGCACCCACTGTGTAGGTGTGGGTAGCCCCCTTACAGCTCATATAAAACTTGGTCAGTTGGTCATAACTTATGCTGCTGTAGTAAGTAAACACCAACCATCTGTTACCAACGGATGATACTTTTAGTCGACTAACACTTTTCGTCAGTTCAACCCTTCCACTGGAACAGCCGTGGTATAGAGGTCAGCGATGAAATGACCTTTGACCCACGAGATCATTTTGTTTGTTGGTTTAAAAAGCCCTCATTGCGCTGCTGTTTGGAGAGCTATATTTTTCTGGTCATGTGTGCTCGTTCTCTGTTTACGTTGGTAACCCGTGAAAAGGACAGATGATGAGTGTTATAAATGATTAAAATACCGCTCCAGAGTAGGTGCTGAAAAATCACCGCATTATCGGGACTTCAGAGTTTTTCACACGCTCCATGGCAGACTTGAAGTTCATAAGAAAGAAATAGTAAACCGTATGCAGCTAGGCCGAAACTTTTCGAAAACGTAATTACTATAGACGTATTTGAAGAGGCAATTTATGATACACATATTCAGTCTTCAATTTTGAAAAATGACCAACCAACATTTATTGTGACTTTGCTGGCTTAGCATTATGTGCTGTTTCCAAGGAGAAGTAGTTTCTTAGCCATCAATATCATAAAACCAGAGTGCATGGAATATTAGGCCTATTATGACTAGGACGCGCCCAAAGTAAATCTACATGATGTCGGACCCAGATGGTCTGCACTTTTCTGTACTTTCTGAAACATCAGATCTTGTGCAGTTTTCTAGCAATAGGCTTAACTGTCCTATTTTTCCTTGACTTGCATCAGATGAACTGTTTCAAAATTTGGCAGGTTGGGGGTGACACCCAGGCTGACGGATGAGCTATCCTTTGTGTGACTGATATCGCACCTACTATGGTTGGGGGTTATTTTATATCTGACCTTTTTCCTTGAAAGTTTGAGTCATAATGACTGTTTGATTTTGGGCTTAAGGTTGTCATATCCTACTAAACTTGCGTTCCCGTCACGGTCGTGGAGGTACCTTCCATCCAGGATGTTTAATTATTCGTGAGGCCGGGGAAGTACCGTAGCTGCGGTTCTCACTAAACACATCTGTTTGAGGCAGAGTGGGGATGATGGGCGTCGCTAGGATTTTGTCCAAGGGGGGCAACCATTATTTCCCATTGGGTGGGGATTTTATCGAGGGCAAGCTAGGTCTAGTGGTAAAATGAAAAACGACATGAAGGGGGAAGGCGATATTTCTAAAGCAAATCCATGACTTTCACCCCATTTCCTCGCTTATTTTTGTTTACTTTTTTTTGATGTTCGCCCATTTTTTCAAGGGGGAAAGTGCCCCCTCTTGCCCTCCCGTCGCGACGCCCATGGTGGGGACTCGATGTAACAGTGACAGTCGGGGGCGCAAGTCTCACTGCGTTTTCTTAGTAATACTAATACAGTGTATTTCTTCGTTTATACAAATTTTCATTGGGGGCGACGGGGGCGAAGATTTTTTATGTACTTGAGGACGTCGCGGTCCGCGCCCTCGGCTGCGATATATTTTTTCACACAACATATGCATGTTGGGGAAACTCGACTTTGAATAAAAGGATTTTTTTCCCAAGGGTAGTAAAGTCCAATACATGTATTTACACGGGAAGCTGCCATGAGGTGTGTAGGTTAGGCTTTTCTCAAGACTGGCAATAAACCATTTTTCTCCCCCCAAACACCGCTGTACAAGTGCACGTGAATCAATACGAGCGATTCACAATAGTGCACCTTCAAGAGTTTCTAACGCGTTGGCTAATCACAACGCACGAAATTTGTCGACCCTTTCAAAAAGCACATTGAGTGGACAAATTTCGCGTCATTGTGATTGGCCAACGCGTTGCAAACTCGAGGCGCAATATTGTGAAACGCTCGTATTTGCAAATGGGACAAGCAACAAGCACGGCGGTCTAATTATTTAGTCGTTAGAGGGCGCAGTACGCGCTCAGCAGCAAGGTGACACGTGCTTGTCGAGTACGGCCGGCTGTGAGATCCGTCGAACTAGACCCTGTGCTTTTTAAACTGATGTCATTGCATATTTCTCTTTCTATTAATTGATAATGAAGGAGTGATCCGTACCTCAAGCCAGCTACAACCACAGAGATACAAGATGTCAAGAAGCTGTTTGACCATGCATGTCGATAGGGGCCGTACGCGTTTGCCATATTCACAGTTTTATATATATTCCAACTATCCATCATGATTGTCCTTGGTCAAACCATGTTCCTTGCTCTAACGTCGTGGTCAAACATTTCAGTACCTACATGTAAACTCACACGGCCCTTTGTCGTTTGCTTGCACTGCAGGTATGTTGAGATGACGGGGTTTTGTACATCTGAGTGTTTTTAGTGGAACCAGGGAAAATCTGTCATGTCTGTTTTTTGCGTCGATTTGTAGGCCCTATGGAATAATTGAGATCATCAACTTTCTTCAACTGAATACTTAAATTATAGGCACCATTTACGATGTTTAAGCTCACATATTAATGGTCAGCCCATTGAGGCTATGAAAACAAACAAGAAAGAGTGAGAAGAAAATAGCAATTTAGGATGAAGAAAAATTTCACGTTTTGTTGGACTTCTTAACAGGTTAGGACCTGACCCTAGACTGCATTGAACTAATCATTGGACAGTCTTGACAGCGTCTAAGACTCTTGCTGGATATTCACAACTTATCGTCCCTGTCTGTAGAGCACTTTAGAAGAAGGATGTTACCACAACCCAGCTTTCGAACCAGATGGTGGACTGGTCAAGTTCAGCCAGCCACTGTCCAAAGAGCAAGGATACCTGAGCCAACCCAGCAGCACCAGCTGCCCAGTGTGTTCTCGGATGACTGTCATAGCTGCCATAGTCATCGCATTCTGTGTGGTGATTGCTGTCATCTTTTTTATGGTTGGCCATTTTTCTGGTAGGGATCCGAGCCAGTTCATTTTGTTTGAGTAGTGACTTCCTGAATACTTTGAGCTGATTGCATTGTTTCCCAGCACTTTCTGTTCAAAATTTGTCAGACTAAGACCAACCAGTAAATGTTGATTGGACGTTCAGTGTCTTCATTTTCCTTGTGTTTATTTGTGCCTTTAAGAGGAATTGAGAAAGTAAATTATTTTTTTTCTTTGACAGAGAATCCAAAAACCCAAAGAAAGCATGTAAGTTTTTGTAATTGTTTGGAATCACAGAGTTGACTTTATGGAAAAACCATCGTGACCAAGTCGAGAAATTCAAGTTTTAGCCTATAGCCCTGGAGAGTGGAGTTAGTGCCAAGCTAATCCTTGACCGATCAAAGAAAGAATTGCAAGTGTTCTGTCAGTTTGATTTCTTTCTGTGCATAGCATTGGGCTGGTCATCAAGTGGGTTGCCACAGTCTGTTTCTACATCGTCCTCTCATCTGACAACAGGTTAGTATTGAATTTCCAATATCACCCTTAAAAACTACTCCTTGGTAGAAGATAGTGACCTTGGATTTAAAGGGACCATGTAATTTATGTTTGTCTAAAGTCCGTGAAATTTCACCATTGTGTTTCAGTCAACCGTATTTTCATTTTTGGCTTGCTAATTTTAGCGGTATTTTGGGGCCTTTTTGGCTTTTATTCTAATATGAATTTGCATAGACCAGAGAGCAAACCTCTTCCCAGGCACTGAACCTCAATGTTGCACTGATTTGAGCTAAAAAAAATTGCTAAAATATTTACACTTCACCAATGAAGAGTTCCATTTCCTTTGGCAATTTATTGTTGTAAGTATATGGCAACAAGCAAGTGAGCAACTGTCTCTCAGAGAAATATGGAAGGGCTGCGTAGCACCGTGATCAGAACATTGACAAGAATATAATATAAAAATCAGTGCTCTGAAACATGTAATTGCCGAGTTTTCGGTAACTGAGTATTCTTCAAGGCAAGCAGATTCAGTTTACAACTGAATCTGCTTGCCCTGTGTGTTTCAGACCACTGATGTTATATTATATGCTTGTCAATAACCTTTTTTCAGAGTTGTTTAAATTGAGCAAATGTGGGGCTTCAAAATTTAAACATGAAAACATGGAAACTCAACATTGTCTCCCTGGATTCAAATCACACCAACAGTGCCCTCCCTTGTCTGAAAAAACCTTGGTCAATTTTGATTAAAAAGTGCACTCACAGGTTACTGTAACTCCGAAAAGATTTCAACCAGTAAGCTTTCATTGCAGAAGAGTTTAAATATACATAAAAAGTGATTCTAACAAAAATTCATTGCAATGTTCCCTTCATAAAAACACCCGATGATGATTCTACAATTCTGTACCAAAGTAATATTTTGTTAAAGCTGTTGGGAGAGCGTGAAAATGCGTAGAAAACTTTATGCTGA
Organism: Acanthaster planci; assembly: GCF_001949145.1. The sequence goes on from NW_019091398.1 coordinate 195,378, forward strand.
AGCAATGCTTATCAAAGTGATTCCCTCAAACTTGTACTTTAATTGACTTAAACTCTTAAGCTGCACTCACATAAGACTCAAAATTGTAAAAGTTACTGCCTGTTGTAATTCCATCATGGTTATTATTTTTTGCATCTACACTTGGATTACTCGCAAACCATGGAAAATCTCTTGTCAATAAAAACCGGAAGGGCCTTTCTGCTCAGAGTCTCACAAGAATGCCTTTTGTGACCCAAAGAAAGCACAAAAAATTTTGGAATTTTTATGTGTGGTTTCTGTTCCAGTGTTGTACTTGCACTTGTACTTGAGTACTTTTTGGTTTGGTTTATTTTACATCTTTGTTAACATTGCAGGTCGATGAACAATGAAAATAAATTCACAGTAACAAGATACAAGATACACAATTTTATTTAAATTTTAATTCATTTACAATAAACGAAGATGTAGGATGCTGGGAAAAAAGCCAAGGCCTATACGAGACCCCACACCCCGTCTTACAATGAACATTTCATTTCTACACGTTTTTGACAAAAAATAAGTTACATTAAATTGTCTCATTACAATACAAATACATCTAGTTGGTTTAGGATTAAGGCAGTCAAGGATTAGGAATTAGGTCTTCAGTAATGCATGTAAATAGTATCATGAATATTTATGAGTTCAAATCACTGGTAAGTGAGAAACGCTGAAGATTTTTCTTGAACTGATACACGGTACATGTTGGTGATAGGCAGTTTAAGCTATTCCATAAAATCAGGCCTTAGTGTCTTACAGTTGATTTGGAGAAACTTGTTCGTACACTAAAGATGTGAAACTTGAATGACAATCTTGTATTATAATTATGGATTGAACTGTTTAAAGTAAGCATAGTCTGTATGGCTGTTGGAAGGATCTGGCGCTCAAATTTATACATTAAAAGGCCAAATGATATTTGTAAATATTAAAGATAGTGAGACATTTGAATTTTAAGAAGAGAGGTCCAGTGTGTGATCTATAACCTGATTTATTAATCAGTCTTAAGGCTTTCTTTTGAACAACATAACTTTTGTTTTAGTATAATATAGTTGGTAAGTATTGCCCCAAGCTAATACACCATACTGTAAATGAGGTAAAATTAATGTATTATACAAAGATAAAAGACTGTGGGGGTAACATGTGTTTCAGTTTTCTAAGAACACCAAGATTTCCTGAGATGGACATGTGCACATTTTGGCAGTGGTTTTTCCAAGAAACCTTATCGTCAGTGATAATTCCTAAGAACTTTACGCTGCTTGCTTTTTGTATTATTAAATCATTAATATAAATATTTGATTCAATGTCTTTATTTGTATTAATAAAGTACATACAAGCAGTTTTCTTCAAATTTATGGATAATTTGTTACTGTGATTAACCACATTGAAATTTTTTGTAGTTCTCTATGCACAATTCTCAAACCTACTTGTAAATTGTCACAACTGTAGAAGATAGTAGTATCATCAGCAAATAAAATATAAGACAATGTATTTGAAGAATTGTATAAATCATTTATATAGAAGAGAAACAAAATGGAACCTAATATTGAGCCTTGGGGGACACAACATTTAATTATTTGGAATGTTGATCTTTGATGCTCCCACTCGACAAATTGCTTTCTATCAGAAAGATAACTTCGAAACCAGTCCAGGGCAATCCCTCTAAGCCCATACTTTGACAGTTTATTAAGTAATATATCGTGATCAATGGTGTCAAATGCTTTGGACAGATCAAGAAAAACACTAATTGTATTTTGTCATTTATTGAGTGACTGGGTGATTTTTATCTGTAAGGTCAATAACAGCCATTTGTGTAGAATAATTTGCTCGGAAGCCATACTGAGAATTGCTGAGGATGTCAAATGCTTTAAGGAGTGTGATCAGCAACTAAACGTGGGAGAGGAACGGATGTCGGACCCCACAGTTCTGGGGATACCAGTGCTCATGCTCTTTGGAAAAGTACCTGTACTTGTACTCTTAGAAAAGTACCTGTACTCGTACTCTTGGAAAAGTACCTGTACTTGTACTCTTAGAAAAGTACCTGTACTTGTACTCTTAGAAAAGTACCTGTACTCGTACTCTTGGAAAAGTACCTGTACTTGTACTCTTGGAAAAGTACCTGTACTTGTACTCTTGGAAAAGTACCTGTACTTGTACTCTTGGAAAAGTGCCAGTACTTGTACTCTTGGAAAAGTACCTGTACTTGTACTCTTGGAAAAGTGCCAGTACTTGTACTCTTGGAAAAGTACCTGTACTTGTACTCTTGGAAAAGTACCTGTACTCGTACTCTTGGAAAAGTACCTGTACTTGTACTCTTGGAAAAGTACCTGTACTCGTACTCTTGGAAAAGTACCTGTACTCGTACTCTTGGAAAGTAATCGTACCTGGGCGCCTAGTCAGGGCCTTCAATGAAGGCATGTTAAGCACCCAGTTGATTTTGCTCCATAGATAACATAAAGAAGCCACAGCAGTGCATTTCATGTTATAAACAACGAAGTCATCATAACCTGATAGCACCTTAAAAATCAAACTTTCCAACACACAGTCTTCTTCTGAAAGCCAAATGTTACTCAAGAAGAGAATCCTTTGGTGTTTCTGCAAAGTCGTGAAAATCTGACTACTCTCTGTTGAATTTTTAACTTATGTTGTTGAATTTTTTTGGTAGTATCCCAGCCGCGGGTACTCGTTGAAGTGGCGGCATCATTAACATTACAGCAAGATTACCTAATGGTGTATGGTGACCCAACGTCTGTGGAGTACAATACACTTGCACGCAAGTTTGCCTTCTACGTGAGTGTCGACCAGATATCATGATGCATTTAAGATTTTTGTCCACTTAAAAATGTTTCATAGGGTTTGTTTTTGACCAATTTTGTAATTTTTGTGTTTGGAAATGAAAATGCATACATATCCAATTTTTTTTTATCAAAGCATACGTGTATGTGGTTTTTGCAGGTGTCCAAGATATTTGGGAACAGTCATTTACAAGAGAGTTTTGAGAAGGTTGAAGTTGAAAGATTTAGGTAAAGTACCAGAGGTAATGTTAAGTAAAAGCTTAAGTCCTGCCTTTATAACATATCTGCACAGATGGTTTGCGTCAGGCATGAAATGCTACTTCTCTCTTTTCCCAGGCCAGGCAGTGTCTTAGTTGATTTTGTCATCAGGCTTGATTGGAAGCCATCACCAGGCCAAGAAACAACGAACGAGTCCTACCTTCAGGCAATCATCAAGACAGAGGTAGAATACGCTCTCAATCAAGGAATCTCAAGAGACCAAGGACAGGAATTTGAAGTAGAACCAGGATCAATCACAGTGCCTACTGGTGAGACTTCCCATTCCTGACCAAGCCAAACTCTAGCCTCAGAAATCTGACGCCACGGTTAGCATGAGCTGGATCCGATTCATGTGGTTCTTTTTTCTCTCTGAATGTTGTTAGAGAGGGCGGCCATTGGTTTGATAAGACAGTTCTGGGATTTTGTCCCATGAGGGTTTGTAGCTCAGTGCCACATAGAGCTACCTTTGAATTCATCATTTTTAGAATTCAGTCCATTCCTAAATTGTTGACTTGGATTTATTGAATTTAGCTTCACCTGATGATAGCACGAACCCTTACCAATATAGAAGATGCAGACATATTCCCTTAATTACGTTTGTGTGATGTTACAAGCAGCAGTCAGTTAATTTTGATGCATTAAACTGAGATATAGGTCAAATAGCATTATTGAGATTGAAATTAGTCTTCCAATTTCTAACGGGTAGATTTAACTTTTTTCTGACTGATGTCCAAGCCAGGTGTGTGCACTCTAATTATTTTTTCCCGGAAATGTGTTTGACTTTCCAGTCAATCTTTTGAAGGATGGAGACACTGTTACTTTGATGCCGACACCAGTCGTTACAAGTTTCGGAGTCACAACAGAAAGAACAGGTATGTCCCAAGATAAGCATTTCGTGTTCTGTGCTTGTTTTATAATTCTGAGCATGTCATAAGCAACTTGGTTCTCAGAGTTATTCCTCTGTACTTTCTTTTCATCTCATTCAGGAGTGCTGAACACTGAAGACTGTGGCTTGCGACCTGGCTATGATAACCAACCGTTGTCACGTGTGGTGGGAGGCCAAAGGTCAGACTGGGGCAAGTGGCCGTGGCTGGTGTCCCTCCGCATCAGGAGGGACAGCACCAGTGAAAAGAAGCGACATAACTGCGCTGCTACTCTCATCTCGGACCAGTGGGCAACAACTGCTGCTCATTGTGTGTCTATGCCAAAGTAAGCTCGCCAGGAAATTAGCTGCGCTTTTTTGTTGTTGTAGTAATGAGATGTTTCTGCAGTGTCGGTTAATTGATAGCATTGTTGAATGTTCATCCTGCTGTCTGACCATATATGTACTTGTCGATGCTCTGATAAGCAATGAAATAGTGTCTCTGTCCATGCTACTACAGAAACAGCGGTAAAATTTTGGGGGCGGCCAATGTGAATGTTTGCATTATTCGTTCCCTGTGGAGGGACAGAGGGTGATTCCTAGCCTGAGCAGGAAAGCAGGGAAAAGCTGGCTCCTTGCCCCTCCACCAACTTTGAAAGGAAGGAGAGTAGACTGGGAACAAGTCCAACAGCAGAGTTTGTGAGACGTTATCACTTGTTTAACACTTCCTGGCATTGTACATGGATGATGTCTCTCTGATCGCAGCACCTTTGCCGTGAAGCTTGACAGCATCGTGGCAGGTGATCTCCAACTGGAGGTGACCTCCCCACATCACCAACTCATCCCCGTGGAGAGGATCCTCCCCTACCCCGGCTACAACTCCCTCAACTACCTGCACGATTTGGCACTGCTCAAGCTGGTACGGCCAGTGGAGGTGACGGACTACGTGCGCCCTGTCTGTGTGGGGAATGAGCCGTTGGAGGACTACGACAATTGCTACATTGCCGGATGGGGTTTCACACAATACTCCGGTTAGTCGAGATTGACGACATCAAAATCTAGACCCTAGGATGTCACTGGAATAATGCGTGATCGGGCGTACCGTATGTTGATAAATATATTGGTCTTATAAACACCAATAGAGCAATGATAGATTTTTTTCAATGAGTTCTCTTCACATTTATGGTGCTGAAAAAAGCACTTTCTGTATTGCTTGAACTTTCCAATTGAGCTTAGTGCAATCTAGCCATGTCCCTAATTGGAATGGAACCGGAATGAAGAGAGACACAAAGCCAGGGGAGATCACCAATCCCAACCTGACCACGGATTAGCCGGTGGGTTTTATTTTCTCTTTACTTGACAGGGAATATTTCGAATACACAACTGGATGCCGAGATGAGGCTTATAGATCTGGCCAACTGCACCCAGGACTACGAGAAGTACAAGATGTTTGGATTCACTCCTACAGACGCAGCTGTTTGCTATGTGTCATCCAGGGACTTCTCTAGCCCATGTAATGTAAGTTTGTGGATGCCGAGAGATCACCTGTACTTTTAAGTTCAGCGTGGCCAATCTGCCAGCCACCATCCATAAATACCTAACACAGCTTAGCCATTCCTATTAGTCAACAACCCGTCACTTGGATGGTCTTAACGGTTGATAAGGCATTGGCTCGAGGGAGGCACGTACCATAACATGGCTATAGGGGCGGTTGAAATATTGAAGTAATATTGTCGAATAAAATCTTTGGAAGTATATGATTGTTGAACGTGTTATAACTTGCTGACTTGGAAGATATTTATGAGAGGGAATGAATATGTGAAAGGCGGGTATTACATATTCAAGATGGACCCTGTTAATGCCCCTCACCACTGGCTTTCTGCATTCTGCATCACCTCAGGTGTGGTATGTGCAATAAGTATGCCAGTCAGTGTCCATTTTAAGGAAGATTGTTAATGACTTCTCGCATAATACAACATGGAAAGTTGGAGGGTTGAAAAAAAAATGAAGAGAAATTGTTGAGCAGATTCATTGGAAACTTGTAACTTTATAACTTTATTTCAGTTTCTGAATCAAAAGGTATACAGTTGTAATTATTAATTGGTCTTTAGCATTTTCAGACTGGTTCGGGAGAATGGACGCTGATAACGGCCATGGCCTAAAACAGGGGACATTATCATTCATCTGTTCTCCCAATCGCTTAATTTTTTGTGACTTTCAGCCACAAAGTCTCTCTCGAATGACGCCACTTCCTGCAGATAACCAAGCGTCAGCCGCACCATAATTCGAAGACATTTTGAGTGACATGCGTGCGTGAAGAAAAGTTTGCACACTGCGTGCACATGCCCCTGGTGGCGTTACACACTCAGTTGTAATTTGCTTACGAATGTGGCTGTCTACGAGAGGGATCCATTGAAGGAGCTTTTTCTCTGTTGTGGGCTGAAACAAAGATACTGACTGCAAAGGGGGATTGTTTTTTAATTCTGGAATCAGAGCTTCAGGGAAATGGCCTGAAAAGGTGTTCCTTTTTCCCTGTATGTTACTAGGGTGACAGTGGAGGGCCGTTGATGTGTCAGAAGGGGGATAATCGATGGTATATGGTTGGTATTATCAGCGTAGGGATAGCCTGTAACACAACATGGCAACCATCCATAGCAACCAGGGTATCTGCCTATTTAGATTTCATCTCTGCTTCTGTGAATGGTGGTAAGGACCATAAAGAAGAAATTCCTCGACTGGTTCCTTCCTACAGCTTCTTCTGGAAGTTTTATTTTTTTGGGGGGGGGCAGAGGAATTGACTTGAAGAGTTAATCAGTCCTTCTGTATGAAATTAACCTCTGTGTTGTGCTTGTCTTCATTCTCTGATTTCATAGATTTTTCACCCATGATTTGGCATTTCTTTGGAATTTGGGAGACTTACTTCCATAAGTCAGTGCTTAGATGTTGGCCAACCTTCACTGTGATCATATTCCACTTAAAAATACATCAATCTAGAACTACACTTCTATTGACTCTTGCCTCCTGTGTACATATGGAAATATTAACATCTTCCAATATCCTTTTTTTGAAAGATTATCGTTACGGTCAATGCGAGGACATCCAGTCTGAAATCTGTTCGAGGGTGCTTCCCTACCAGAGGATCTTCTCCACTGATCAGAGTCACTTTGATCCTGTCATTGAGCTCATGTTGGCCATCCTCAATCAGTCTTGTAGTGAGCACATTGATTTGCTGCTGTGTTCCTTGCTGTACAAGGGCTGTGGGGAGGGTTACCGTTCCCTGGTACCCTGCAGGGCATTTTGCAGGACTGTGGTAGAGGAATGCCGTGAGTACCAGTGGACTGATGATTTGTTGTTGAGTGACGTCATTAAATGCAACATGTTCCCCGAGGCTTGGAACCCAAACCAGAGAATATGCTATGAAGGTATGCAGGTATGGCTGGATTAGGAAATGTCTAAAATAGACGCAGACTACTTGGAATTAGACGCAGACAATTTGGAATTCAAACTTCAAAAGAGAAGTTAGAAATATGGCCAGTATGGAGATTGAGAGAAAATGACAAATTCTATAGGACTATACTGATGAGCGTCATTGCTTTCATTACCGGTAATGAAACCGAGGATTTCTCAGAAGGTTCCATACTATGATTCTTGCAGACCCAGGGAAATTGTTGGCAAAAAGATGCTACATAATGTTTGCTTGTAGTGCTGGGAGAAAGAAATTTTGATAAATGCCCTTGGGGAACTCCTCCATTCAGACAGGGATAGAAACCCATTGATGTGTTGTCTAAGGTGGGTTTCGAACCTGGGTCACTGAGATGGAAGGCAAAGGATGCGCTGTAGATTTAACTGCACTACTGCTCATATGTTCCATTGTCATTAATGGCAATACTGTGCGGAATATCTGTTCATGTTTAGACGAGGATGCACGATGTGGCAACCAGTCTACCATTATGCTGGCTTCATTTGGTCACGAGCGTCTTCAGTCTCACAACTTCATTGGTCCCTATGGAGAACACTTGGACTGTGTCTATGTCATCACTGCACCTCCTGGACATCAAGTTGTTGCCAAGACCCGGAAGATGGACCTTCACCGGAGTGATATCTTGGCCTTTGGGGAGGGCCCAGATGCCTATGACAAGACCACGCTGCTTCAGAGATTCGAAGGGGAGGCGGAACCTCCTGTCATTGTATCAGAGGGGGAAGTTATGTGGATTAGGTTCACATCAGGAGTTTTCATGGCGGAAGATGTGGAGGGATATGATCTGGAAATCCATGCCATTAGCCATGAGAGTGAGTACAGTTGAGTTGAGTGAGTTGGGTTAGGTTGAGCTGGGGTTAGCTTTGATTGGAGCCGGAAATGGGCAGTGGAGAAGGGTTGGAGAAGGTTACAGCGGATTGAATTCAATTGAAAACTTGATGGAAAATTTTCACACGTGTTGTAAAGGACATGGTTTGTGTTCTTCATCTGAAATGGTGCTTTACCTTAAAGGTACAGTCCATCATTTTCAGTTATCCAAAATGTAACTGGTGAAATTATTCATAGTTATGGGACTAAGCTCCCTGTTAAATATTTCTTTCTGGCAAGCTATCTTTCTGAAGAAAACAATGAAACTAGGCCATTTCCAACAATGCATTTAAAGATGCATTTCACTTGCAAACATTGACACAACGGGCATGGTTGCTATGATCTGTTGATTCAGTGCATGACATTGCGGAGCTACTTTTTACTGGACGTGAGAATGTCTTCCAGACACTGAATTCAGCTACAACCCAAAGCATGACTCAGGAACTTTTGATCCGAAATTGAAATCCTAGAATTTTTGTTTTTCTCAGAATATGCAGTATGCGCTGAGCTGAAACTTTACCAGGCTTGTTCTCAGGCACCATTCTTTAGATTGTGAGTAATTTTGTTGCCTCAAAGGAACATATTTGCAAGCAAATGATGGACTATACCTCTAATATGGCAGTTGGCTTTCTTCTCCTCAGATGCATCAGCTCTTTGCAGCACTGACTCGGCAAATGAACTGTTCTCAATTCCTGATTGGTGGAAATGTGATGACATCATGGACTGCCCCACAGGACTAGATGAGACTAACTGTAGCCGGAAACTGCCAGGTAAAAAGTCTTAGGAGGGAAAATGATTGGGATTTGATGTAAGGTGTGTGGTACCTGTGCTTGTTTTAGAATTTTGAGAAGTAGGAAAGAGTGCACCAGGTGGGAACAGAGCCAGGTCACCAGAGGTAAAAGGTTAAAAGGTTAGAACAGTTTAAAGCATTGAGTTCAGGAGCACAGTCTCGGAAAAACTTCATGTGAAGTCAGGAAGGGGAACCTCTGCATGATTTTTTGTATGATGAACCTTCAAAGACAGTCACTTGTAAAATATTGTCTGTGAAATCTCTTTTCTTTCTTTGCTTTTCCAAATCCGAAAATAGATATTTCCCTTTAGCAACCAAAAGCCATCTGACAATCTGTTTATGAACAGAAAGTAAACCTTTCACTTTTATTGGAAGTCTTTTTCACAGTGTGATTTTCCAATTGTATTAATGCGTGTACACAGCTGCTCACATGCCATGCATATCTAACTGTCATATCACTGCAACTGGATGACTCTTTTTATACCTTTTTATTCTAGTAGCACTGGTAAAGAGGTTTAAGATATGAATCCCGAATAACTGAGCTTGTCAACTTTTATGTACCACAACCTTGACGGAACTTGACTCAACATTGTTTTGAGGAATAAGTCCATATTCTTAAACTTTGTGTTTATATAATTGTGGCATCATATTTGTTTGAAACATATTTTAGATGATTTGAACACTGCCCTCTGTGGTGTGCGTCCAGCCATCCCTCGTGAAGATAGCCTGGCATTTCGGATAGTCAACGGCACCAAAGTAGAGATGGGCGGATGGCCTTGGATGGCATACTTGCGACTTGACAACGTCACCAACGGTCACATAGTGTGTGGAGCGTCATTGATCGCTGACCGTTGGCTGACCACTGCTGCGCATTGTGTCTCATCCCCAAAGTAAGCTGCCCATCTCCTTCCCTAGTGCCTAGGGACATCTCAAAAATAGTGTCTGCTCTAATCGGGAATTTGCTCCTGATGATTCTACTGGGCACAACCTGAGAACAAGTGGTGTTCTTTCAAAGAATTCTGCTTCCTGTAATAAAAATGCTGACACATAGTCATTGGTAGGAAATTGGTAGGAGATGAATCGTAGATTAAATGGAGCATGACAATGCAAATCTGTCTGAGTGCCGTATATGTTGTATCCAGTGTGTAGCTCATTTAGATAGCTTACTGTGTTTTGCTGTTGTCTTGTGCCCAGTGCCTTTGGAATGCTGATCAGTAACATTGTAATAGGGGATATTCACCTGATGGAGGAGTCACGATACCATCAGACAGTTCCTGTTGAGCGTATCTACACCCATCCAGGCTATAATCCTAAAATCCTGACCAACGACATTGCGCTCTTGAAGCTTGCCCGACCAGTGGAGATGAATAATTATGTGCGACCAGTTTGTCTGGATCTTCCGACAGAGGATGACGTAACCGAGAAGTACACAAAATGCTTTGCGGCAGGCTGGGGATTCACTCAGTACAAAGGTCAGCCAATGCCAAATGAAACATCTAGATATTAGAAGTCAGGATGCCAGATATTTAGAAGACTGAAGCTTCTTCCTAATCTTGTGTCTACGGCTAGGCCTAGTTCTTCAACAAATGTAATAATTGTGTGGTATGTGTGGACAGTAGGCATAGCCATTGCTCAGGAAGCTTAGCCTGTTTTCAGGGCACAACCACTCATTTCATGGCACTTTAACAGAATTTGTCAACCCTTTCACTGACAAAAGTGAACAAACATGAAGTGCTACTTTCTCCTTTTCCAGGCAACCGTTCGAATGATCTTCTAGAAGCAGATATGTCATTGGTTGAGCTTGAGGACTGCACAGACTTGTATGCAGGCTATCAGATGTGGGGACTCACCATTACAGACCGTGTCACTTGTGTTAAACCTGCAGGCACCAATGTCTCCGCTACAGCCTGTAATGTACGTTGGCTCTCACACAAGCCAGCTGTTTACAGAGTGCCCTGTCCAGATGTGAAATTGGGACACGAGTAAAGAATAAAATAAGTGACATACCTGGGCCGGTTGTGAATACTGTATTATTCAGTTAAGATGAAACAGCATAAAAGCAAATCTCTCTGTGTGCTTGAAGCAAACTTTACTGTTGTCTGGCAAATTTCATTTGAGCAAAACTTTCTTAATTTTTGACTCATAGATTTGTGAAAGTTGCTTCAAAAGAATAAGTGCATCTCAGCAATTTCTTTTTATGCCGGTTGCCATATGATGTATTGTTTTCCAGGGGGACAGCGGGGGACCAGTAATGTGCCTGAGCACCGACGGAAGATGGAATATGGTGGGCATAATCAGTCTAGGCATACGCTGCTCCGCTCATCCTGTCGTAGTGACCCGTGTTGCAGCCTTTGTCAGCTACATAGCTAATGTCATGAAAGGAGGTAAAGATCTCATATTGACTGTCCCAAAATTTGGAATGTAAAGCTAGCTCATTCTAACACTGCCAAATTGAAACTGCGATTGCCTGTTGTTTTGTGGTTGGCAAAAAGCTGACATAAGTGGTTTTCAAGATGAAAATGTGACTTGCCTTAAACACATTTCAGGAACAGGATCTGTAACGCATAAGTAGTGTGTTATCCCCTCAGATTGAACAGTCCTAACATTTCATAAAATGTTGAGAATGAGCAAATTCAATACTCCAGCAGTATGTGCCCAAAAATAAGAACGCCAAGCTCATTTGTAAACAGCAGTACACATGCATGGGGTCTGCTTTATCTGCATGAAAACACACAGACTTTCTTGCGAGTTTTTACTCGAATGACCTTGTCTTTTTCAAAATATCAACTGGGCTTATTTTGAGATACATTTTGAGGAAGTCATTCATTACAACTGCTCTTTGAGAAAACTGTTTACATTTGTAATAATAAGAACAGGTTTTTTGGGAGATCAAAGTGCTCTCCATTATAATTACCCCTGCTCATTGGGCTTATGAAACCTTTCAAATACCATCTCAGCTTCCTTGGGAGTATACAGCCTGCCGCAGTCATTGCAGTACCAAGCAGCTAACTCGACCACAATAAACCAACTCTGCCCTTACAGGTACCCAATTACTCCAGGATGGAGAGAAACAGTGAGTGACAATGTGCCTTGGCCAGGGCACGTGCACACACCATGACCCCAGGTTGGATTTGAACCCGCAACCGACGACTTTGCAAATCGAATGATCATAACCACGAGGCCACAGAATTCCACATACGAAATTTGAACTTTAAGCTTAAATTGATTAGTGAATACCCAGTTCTTTAGTGACAAACCACATGTAGGTGTTGCTTATCCTTGACTGAGTTACTCACGTGTTATAGCACCTTTTTGTTCAATTTTGTTATACCACAGATCCCAATCCAGTGAAGTGTGAGAAAGTCCAGTCTGAGATGTGTTCGGGACAGCTACCATATGATCGCACCTTCCCCACTAGTCAAGAGTCCTTTGACCCCGTCGTAGCTGCTATCCTGGAGAACGTGACTTGCCCCTCTGTCAACCTGACTCTTTTTGCTTGCTCACTGCTCTTTGAGGGTTGTACGGAGGACGGACGAGCCCAGGTCCTCTGTCGTGAGTACTGCGAGCAGGTGGTAGACGAGTGTACCTGGGCGTTTCTCAAGGCAACTGGTCGCTTTTTTGGTATAATTGCGAAGTGTTTCACCTCACCAGAAGCTGGTAGGCAAGACCAGATGATCTGCTACAAAGGTATGTGAGTACAAAGGCCTGTTTTTTTTCACATGGATCCAGGTCTCGGTCAGTGGTCCCTGTGCTGGTTCACTTCATTCATTAGGCAGTGTCTGGTGTCAGTGAACCAACCACGGCCCAAAGTCTACTCCTAACTTTTTGAGGCTCATTTCGTATTTAGTTTTTTTCGTTGTGTAATAAAATAAAATGTACATTGGATGTGATGAGATGTAAATTATGGAAATTGTTGTTGTCCAATAAAAATGTTCAAAATATATTCTTTTATTCTTACTGACAGATGAAGATGCTCGTTGCGGTAACCAGACTGACATCCTCTTGCCTCAAGAGGGCAGTGTAAGTCTTCAATCACACAACTACCCAGACCACTATGGCATGTTCTTAGATTGCACCGTGCTCATTACTGCTCCAACTGGCTACCGTGTCCTCGTCAAGGTGCGTGACTTTGACGTGGAAAAGTGCTGTGAGACACTGGCATTTGGTGCCGGCCGTGACGCCCACGACAAGAGGACAACACTGGCTAAGTTCCATAGCCAAGAAGATGTGCGATTGGTTTTATCTCCCACCACCTCACTCTGGGTTCGGTTCACCTCCAGAGACAATCCCAACGCAGATGAAAAGGGCTATTCTTTAGAGGTATATGCTGTCCTCGGCACTGGTGAGTTGAACGAATACACTCGTCAGTATTCTTGTTGGATAGGAATTGAATCCACTTGATACAACGGAGATGTAAACCATCTTGTGATATCCTTGATCCACCAAATTGTCACCAAAACCTAATGCTGTCCATTGAGAATGCTTTTTTTTTACTGTTCCTTACTGCAGCTGTACGACACCTGTGTAATAATGAATCGGCCCAGTTTCCTTATTCACCTCCTGATTCGTGGATTTGTGATGGAATTGTCGATTGTCCAGGAGGGGCGGATGAAGAGGGATGTCCCACCGTTACACCAACTCCAGAAGGTTGACAAATTCTTTTCCATTTTTCAACTTGAGTATTTGTGCTGCTCTGAAATTTGTGCTGCTCTGAAACTTCCCAGGCCGGGATTCTTTGTAGATTCATCAATGACCTGAATGATACATTTTAAGCTATATTTGAAGTGTTCTTGTGTTCATACCTTACCAATTTTACTCCATCAGAATAGATTTTTTAGATTAATGTGTTGTTATGGTTTTTAGTTTTCATTTATTGACAGTTTTGTATGCACGTTTTTATATTGGTTAATGTGTAGACGTCTTGAATCAAGCGGATTGTAGCCTCCAGGCTGCAAGACAGTTGTTCCGCATCGTTGGTGGTGCAGATGCTAACCCAGGCCAGTGGCCTTGGCTAGGATCGCTACGATATCATAGAAATGATGGAAGAAAGAATCATGGATGTGCTGTCTCACTTGTTGCTCCACAATGGGTGGTGACAGCAGCTCACTGTGTGGTTACACCAGCGTAAGTCCATCCCCATAACAAAATCTGACCTCTGCTTTAATTGGCTATAAATTGCTGCAGGACAAAACTTCTTGGGAGATGCATTTAGCTCAACCCTGTAAGCAGTAAATTCGTAGTCAAAAGAAACATTGTCACAGCCTTCAGCCTCATAGTAAAGTTTTCCAAGATTTGATTGCAGCAAACTAATTCTCTTGGCAATATGCTTCTGAATAATAAAGTTTGTTAGAGATTTCAACCAGGGTGTTGCTGATTGGAATAAAGGCTTTAAAAACACTGATGTTTTTCACTCTTCCAGCTATATGAATGAAAGACTTGACGTTGTATTTGGAGATCCCAAACTAAATGAGACAACACTGCATCACATAAAGGTTGCCGTGGAGACTGTTTACTCACATCCAGGCTTCAACCGAATGACATTTGAGCATGACATTGCTGTCTTGAAGCTAGCAGAGCCAGTTGCCTACACAAATCATGTCAGACCAGTTTGTCTGGACACAGCTGCTGAAGATTTTGACAATTCCAGTCTGTGCTATCGCTGGATGGGGACTCACCAACTACACAGCAGGTATCAGTTGAAAAACAATTTCCTTGCAGGTGACTTAACAACTCTTGGTAACTTCCACAAGGAATGTGATTTGGTTCTTTGATTAATCAAACCATCTTTCGCACATCAGTGATTTTCCTTATTGGGAGTGTTTTGAAATACCAGTTTCTTTTTGGTTTCTGATATCTCCCCTTTTTTGGAGGGGAAACCAACGGAAAGAGGAATATTCATCTCAAGTCTATGATATTTGGAAACAAATTTGAATTCTTTATGGCTCATCAGTGGGTAATAGCACTGACCTTTATTTGTATCTTTTCTTTTACCAGCTGATTTACCTAATCATCAGCAGGAATCAGAGGTTCGCCTTGTTTCTCTACAGGACTGCATTCAGTCTGTGCAAGGGGTTGGACTTTATGGGATTGTCACCAACAACATAATTTGTGCCAAGGGTCTAGACGGCCAGAGCCCTTGCAGTGTACAGTACACAAACTTCTTTTTCATGCTGTAGACACTAGTGCTGTTGCCTAAATGCCTTGTTGCTGGAGTTGTGGGGGGACATTGAAAGGGCTCATAATCGATTGATGTAAATGTTTTCAATGCAGCTAAGCAGTTTTTAATAAGCTCTCATTTATCATTGCTTTTGTTATGAAGTGCTCTGCTTCTCAAATGAGAGATATTTCATTCTGTTGATTTTAACATGTATGCAAGAACTTGTAAACCATTTTCCATTGGAGAAATACTCTTTTAGGATGATTCATGCTTATCCCACTTGAGAGACAAAGATTCTAGGAGACCAAATAGTGCATATGCTCCTCTGTCAAGCAGGGGGATGAAATACTCGTAACCAAAAAATAAGCAAATTTGGAGGCATGTGGCCTAGTCGTTAGGGTTTGTAGCTTCTGATCATAGGGTAAGGGGTTCGAATCCAGCTGGTGGCAGCATGTTGCGATCTTGGGCAAGTCACTTTAACCCTATGAGCCTCTCTCTACCCAGTAGAAAATGGGTACCTGTGAAGGCAGACACGGTTGTGTTTAGCCGTTTACACCAAAATGGCAGCTTCGGGCTAGTACACTCCCCAGGGAGCTGAGATGGTTTCAGGAATGTTCAGATGATTTGAGCCCAATGTGCAGGGATAATGATAATACAGTACCTCACGGCGGTTTACCAGTGTTTGTTATTGTTATTATTATTATTATTTACTAAAGCATGTAGAATTTAACATTTCTAAAAGCAACTGTATATTTCCCAAGGTGTTTTCCTGATGCAATTTTCCAATTGCTCAGAGCTTGTAGATACTCTTCATTTTGACAGGCTTTTTTTTCTCTCTGATGTCAACAGGGAGACAGTGGAGGTGCCCTGGTGTGTCGTAATCAGCATGGCGTCTGGCACGAAGTTGGAATCATCAGTGCCGTTTTTGGTTGCAGTTCCAAAAAATACCCAGGATTCTACACGCGTATCTCCTCCTATGTTGCTTTCATATCCTCAGTAATTAGAGGAGGTTGGTTTTTCATCCTTGGTTTGAAATACAAAACACTTGGTTTGTTTTCTAGATTAATACAGTGTCCATCAGTTATTCTACCTTTTGAAAACACAGCCTGAACCAGTGTTAGGACGTGTCCCTTCTCTATCTTAATTCCCTCTTTGTGGGAACGACTGTTTTGTCACAAGATATTTTGCCACATCTATTAACCTGAAATGTCCCCCTTTTTTCAGTGTCATAACCATTAGTGCTAACCTTTAGCTTTGCCACAAACCACATTGAAAAGGGTTGTTGATTCACAACTTGATCACTTACACTTTTAATTTGTGCTGTTAAAGATCTTTTGTTAAGGTGCATGTAGGCGATGTTATTCAGGGGTTTTATATGATTTCAATGTGACTTCAGAGTTTCAACCTAGCTGCGAGCCTCTGGAGCCATCCAACCAATGCACTGACTTGGTGCCTTATGCAGACACGTACTCAACCAATCAATCATATTACGATGACTTGATTGACCACTTGTCAAGTTTGGAGATGTGTCACAGTCATGCCAACCAGTTCCTATGCATGATGTTCATGCCTGGATGCAGTCGAGGGGTAAGTCGATTTGGTTACTCTTGGCTAAATTCAGTGAAAATATGAACAACTGTAGTGAAAAAGATAAAGTAAGTCAGTCATCTCTGTTCACAATCACAAGTATGTACCTTGCCAATTTTCCAAGTGTCAAATTTTGCAGCAAATATTCTAGGTTATGCTTCACTTCGGTAAAAATATGGACAGAATCTTTTTGACCAAGCAAACATTACCTCCACACTGCCATTTTTGTTTTCTGCCCAGCTTCTTCTTTGATTGACACAGATCGAGTCTCAAGAAGCTTTTATAATTGATCAGTGATGAGATGATTATGAACTACAGCTTTCCATTTCCAGTCCTTCGTTTTTGTCAAGACACCCCAGTTTTGACATTTCAACTGCATCTTCCAAGTTCCAGCTGAATGAAATTTCTTGTCATTTTAATGTTCAGGAAGTACCCTGCAGAGCCTTCTGCCAGGAGTTTGTAGATAATTGTAGCAGTGTTTATGAGGATGCGACGGGCGCGTTCTTAGAGTGGTTCATATTGTGCGAGCACTATCCAGTAGGTCGTCCTGGTGAAATGACATGTAGCATTGGTAAGTCGTAATGAAGCCTTACAAAATACTGCAGCAGATAAATCTCCTGATCACAGCAAGGTCTGATAGTGAGTGTGCCATGATTTAAGTTTTTCATGCAGATTAAAAATTCCCTAAACTTTTTCATTTTGAATATGTATCCTGACAATTGTAAACCCACTGTTGGTTGAGGGAGCAAGTGGAGACATGTGTAACTTGCGAACTAGTAGGATAGAATTGTTCATCTCCTGGTTATTGTTGCTTAGCTCTACCGTAGAAGCAGTTTAACTTGGAAGAAAAGTTATGTGCGATATTGGCGTTCAAACATAAAATTAGAAAGCGAAAGAATAACAATGGCATTCCCTGAATCTTTTGCCATGACTTGCATTTGATGAAGCTTTTACCTTGAAAAAAGATCTTTTAAAATCTTGTTGAGCTGATTTTGGATCTTTAGCAGCTCGTGGTCAGTCGAGTGTGTTTTCTTTCCCAAGGTTCTGATGCCCGATGTAAGTTGAGCCACAGTGACTTCATAATAAGGGTTCCTGCCAGCAGTCATGTGACCTTGTACTCTCCACGTTACCCGCTTTACGAAGAGAATCTTGAATGTTTCTGGATTGTTGTTGGACCTCCAGACTACCACAGACTTCTAATCAAATTTGTTGCACTGGACTACAATTGGGAGGGAAATAATGCCCTAATTGTGGGGTACGGAGACAACCCTGGCAACCTGAGCACTCAACTAGGTCGATTCAGTGGTGCAGACAAGGCAGGCCCTGTGCTGATCCAATCTGATACGGCATGGATCTGGTATGGCACTGGCAGTGGAGAGCAGCGTCCAGCACCGGGAGAGACTTTGAAACTTCTTGGAGGGTTCCAACTAGAGATCCATGCTACAAACATCACAGGTTTGAATGTCACTTCATTTATTGCATCAGTTGGCCGGCCTAGTTGGGATTCATTTTGATTAAGGGGTTCGATGTAGATATGGAAATGTGTCCAACTCAATTGGCCAAAGTTGGGACGAATAAGTGTACCCTTGGTAGATATGCCTGCCAATGGCACAGGTTGTAAATGGACAAAATGATTCAGTCCATTGCATACATGTGACACATTCGTTTCTTTTGCAATATTACAGATGGACAGAAAAAATAGTGCAAATATTTTTTCCTGGTTAAACCACTGTGTTCCAATGATGGCACGCTAGGATGTATAGAGTATGCTCCTGACAAACTTGAATGGCACGATCAGAACCACTAGCATTTCCTTCGCTCCACAATTCTGCTATATCGCCCTCTTTTGTTTATTTATAGCATTCATAGTTTACTTTCTGCTATGCCTGTCTTGTTGATGGTAGATTTGAGCTTGCTGTGTACTGTTCCCGAAGGAGGACCCAGCAGAGCCTTGACAACGATGCCAGCCTGGTGGCATTGTGACGGGTTTCCTGATTGCCCAGCAGGGGCAGATGAACATGACTGTTCATTGCCCTGGTACAACCAAACCTGTAAGCTAAGAGAATCCAACCTCAACATTGCGAAAATCAAGCCTTTGACATTGATAAGGCATTGAAACAAATGTCACATCTATTTGTGTACACTTCTCTGAAACTTTCAGGAAATGTAAATTCAGGATTTAGCAGACTTGTTCACCCACTGAAGGCCAAAATGTATATGATTGAAATATGACTATTTCCAGTATTCAGTCTTGATAATCATTTGTGTAAAGAAATTACAGAGTATTTTAAAATGTTTTTAAAGAAGTTTCTATCTCGAGATAAACATTAAATAAACAACAAAATTAGGAGAATCAGCCTGCGTTCTTGGGTGTGGTTTCCATAATTTTCAGATTTTCAGAATTAATGGACTTGTGGGTCTTTTAAGGCAAATAAACTTTCCATCCACCCCTTGGATAATCATAAAATGGCCCCATATTTGGAACTGTTCTTATCTTAAGACTACAGATTCTACTGATGAATAAGATGAATTTCGGAAATGTTGATAAACTTTGTGTTATGGTTTCTGATTTACAGTGATTTGTAGCTTTATATGACTTTATATGACATCTATAGTTACGGATAATTTGCAGATATCTTGAATCAAGCGGGTTGTGGTCTGCAGGCTGCTAGCAACTCGTTCCGCATCATTGGTGGCTCAGATGCTGAACCAGGCCAGTGGCCTTGGCTAGGATCGCTACGATATCATGGAAATGACGGAAGCAAGAATCATGGATGTGCAGTGTCACTTGTCGCACCGCAGTGGGTTGTGACAGCAGCTCACTGTGTGGATACACCTTTGTAAGACCATCTCTCTCCAAAGATCTGGCCACTGTATCAGATATACCTGTATAGTTGACTCTTACTGTGATGGAAATAAGAAAATAAAATTGATTAGCAAATTTGCTGATCATATTGTCGTTTGGTACACAGTTTTAATATCCACTGATATGTACACCAAGGCTAAACACTGAAACAACACACAGGTTTGGTAAAGCATGGTTGTTGGTTATAGCTTTGACCAAAAATTGGGTGGAGAAACAAATTTTTACACAAGGGGAAAATAAACAAAAACCCCGCCATCAGCAAGTCCCTACTCGTGATTTTTTGGGGTGCCATTTTAGCTCCTGAGATGTTCTGCATTTGACCTAGAACGACTGGTGACTTACACATAAGTCAAATATTTAACAAGAAAGGGGAAATGGTATACATCACTGTAACTTGCACTGATCAGAAGTCATTGTCAGAGTCGATGCTTTAATTGAGATCTGACGAATGTTCCGCAGAATTTCAAACGGCTTTGATTTTGGCCTCTTGCAACTCACAGTAAAGAACAATGTCTTCCAACTGATTCTCTTGTTTCAGCCGTGGCATATCTCTCTGCCGTTTTTCAACGGTACATTTGGACCGCGCTTTCGGCATTTTTGTTGCGCATTGATCACCAGGAAATGACTGAAGTTAACACGTGCTTATGTACAGTACGTACGTGCGAAGCTTGTATAGCGATTGGGGTGTATGTACCAACTTGTACTTCATGGCGCCACTTATCCCGCATATACATGTAATGTATATATGTGCCTGATGTGTGCACTTGTACCGTACCGCACCGAACTACGCGTGCTATATAATCCCACCAAATCGCAGCAACCTCGATTCCCCCATGATCTGTAGGCCTCGCGCTGCGCTAAACTAGGACAAGATACTGGGCACGAGTTCATTTCGTCAAACATTTCGTTTTTGCTGTGAAGCCGCTAGCGCTCCGCACGGGGCAGGTTTCCGATGCGATCCACGCCTCGAGCTCGCTACGTGCACGGTGCCGGTGGGGGCGGGTTGTGTGGCCATTGTTATGCATGAATTTACAGGAAATTTCCATTTGCAAAAATTGCACATCACTTTCATGTTTGGCTCGCTTTTCGTGCAAAATGTATCCAGCTATTTCCATCACTGTCTTATTACAAACTCAATTTTGGAAAAACTCAGGTTATGTAACAGACACACATCCTCGGTCTCAGCAATAATGTTCACATTTCTTTGGGGAGAAAATCTGTCACACTAAAATCAAATAGTGTGAAATTACAATGAAAGGTTCTTGTGACTCTGTTGTATAGAAATCATTTTTTTTTTTACCATTAGTAATGAGTGGCTTTGACGTATCCTTGGTAAGGATTATCCAAAATCACATCCCAGCCCGAAATTACATCCGGGAAAGTCCAAAATCACATCATGAGTTAGGCTTCAATAATGTAATATTAAGTGTGATTTCTGGCCCGGATGTGAACTTTGGATAATTCCTTACAGAATCACATTCTAGGTCAAGTATCAAACCCACCCTAAACAACTTTCCACTTTTGAAGGAAATGACATCCAGGCCGTTCATAGTATTGCAAATGTTGGAGCACATAATTGCCAGTAGAGTTAGTTTTCAATAGGTTGTGCTTGTATCGATTGTTGTATCGACCTTGGCCCGACGTTGAATCTTTTCATATGGAAGGTTATGATAGTTGGATTGTGCACGGTCACAAAGTGTCCGCTGTGGTTACCAACCACAGCCAGTCATCAAATACTCGGCCCTGGTGACGCATTCCAGTCATCCGCGCTGCGTGCACCTCCCAATGGGAAATCATAGAAAAAAAACCATAATCAATGTTACAAAGGGCTTGTGCTTGTTTTAAACAGGTGCTTGTATGACATCTCCTTTGCTAGAAGTAACCGTCCAATCACAAAATACAGTTATGACATCACACTCATTTGACGAAGTTTTCATGTTACGCTTGATGGAAATTCAGACGTGTTGATGATGGTTGTCCATCAGGATTTAAAATTCGCAACACTGCCAAAGACTGCCAAATCCCAAAGAAAGCCGGGGTCACACGGTGAACATTGCATGGATGGGGCAATAAATTATTTCACCTTGACACAATTTGTGCAGGAAAGATTACTTACATGGAAAGGCATCAATTGATTATCAATCTTGGCAATTTCGCTGTCATGACATTAGCTTCGTCCTCTGCCATAAATTACAGTTTGACTGTCTTGGCATCAGTGGCGTATGCAGGTTTTGGTGTTAGGGAGGGGTAACTTCAAAGGTGAATGTGGCTTTGGGCTCAGCATGATGTTGGGAAGAAGAAAAATACTCATGATCATGACATCCTTGCTTTCATTTCTTGGTGTTGCTTTCTTAGGGTTTGATGCTAAACTTTGATCAATAAATATACCAATTACTTTCTTTCTTACTCATCACTGAAGTATTTTTTTAATCCGGGGGGGGAGTTGCGTCCCCCCACTGGACGTGCCCCTGCTTGGCATTTTTATTTTACTTGTCTTCTGTTCACATCTTTTTTAATAACATTAAGGTTTCTTATTGAAAATTCACACTGTATTTGACGAATCATACCTTAGAGAGCATTCTGAAAATTTTAAGATTATCACAAATTTTCAGGTACATGTGTAAAAGCGTGTATACAGAGTAGGATCTGTACCTATGGTGAACTCAAGACCAGAAACTAGCACACTGAGCTCTGCATGCAGTGGATTTCAGATACAACAAATGTTTTCACTGGGAATGTGGATTTCTTAATATCATTAGTCAAATGTAAATAGCTGCCTGGCAAAGTGGTTTGGGAGATTTATTACCTCCGCCCCTTAAGTGGTAAATTAGTCGTCAAAAGAAACATTACTTGTCACACTCTGTATCTTCACAGTCCACTTCGTTTGGATTAGATTTTTGCAAACCATTCTTAAGGCGTAGATTCTTCTTGTCATTGTAAAGTTTGTCAGATTTCAACAGTTGTAATGCTATCCCAATAACGTATAAAAACATATATCTTTTTCTCTTCCAGCTACATGAATCACAGAATTGATGTCGTATTTGGAAATCCCAAACTAAACGAGACAACCGTGCATCAAGTAGAGGTTGCCGTGGAAACTGTTTTCCCGCATCCAGGCTTCCAACCTCACTTGCTAGCAGAGCATGACATTGCTGTCTTGAAGCTAGCAGAGCCAGTTGCCTACACAAATCATGTCAGACCAGTTTGTCTGGACACAGCTGCTGAAGATTTTGACAATTCTAGTCTGTGCTATGTTGCTGGATGGGGACTCACTAACTACACAGCAGGTATCAGTTAAATAAACAACTTCCTTGCAGGTGACATCACATCTCATGGAAACTTCCACAAGGAATATGACTTTTTTAAATGATCAAATTATTTCTTACCTGTGAGCATTATTCACTGAACGTGGTACTTTGAAAAAGTACTTTGATGACAGTATCATTGTTGTTCCTGATGACATCTCTCCTTCCTTGGAGGGAAAATCCATGGCAAATTTTTGTCAAGTTGTTTTTTACAATTGATATCCAAGAAAAAAGTGATAAAACTATTCGTGCCAAGTCCCTTCATATTTGATCACAAATTCAACTCTGAACTTCTTTCCGTTTCTTTTCCTTTACCAGCTGTGTCAACTAACCGTCAGCAAGAACTGGAGATTCGCCTTGTTTCTCGACAAGACTGTATTCGGTCTCTGCAGCAGATTGACTTTTATTCCCTTGTCACGGACAACATGATTTGTGCCGAGGGTCTTGATGGACAGAGCCCTTGCCGTGTACAGTACTCAAATTTCCCTTTTATCCTTTGAACATGAATGTTGTTGCTCAGTGAACTGACAAACGCATTGTGACTGGACTTTTGGATGGACTTATGAATGAGCTTGTTATTAACCTACGTAAATGTTTCTGGGCAACAGAGCCGTTTTAATGAGCTCCTTTTCCATCATTTTCTTGCGACGTGC
This sequence comes from Acanthaster planci, assembly GCF_001949145.1. The sequence continues at coordinate 219,008 of NW_019091398.1, forward strand.
CCTGTGTTCTCCATATGAAAGATGCTTCACTTGTTAATTGTAACTTGTATGCCAAACTCATCAAACGTTTTTCATTAGAAACTGTTTATTTAGGGTGATTCATGCGCATAATGCTGAGGAACATTGCAAACGATTAAAGTTCTCACGGAGCAAATATTGCGCATGCATGTCTGTCATTGGGGGTGAAATACTTGTAACTATTCTCACTTGAAAGTTAGTAAATTCCTAATACTTTGTCTTTGAAGCCCTGGACTTCTTGCTTTGACAAACAAGCTTTTCTTTTCTCAAATATCAACAGGGAGATAGTGGAGGTGCTTTGGTGTGTCGTAATCAGTATGGTGTCTGGTTCGAAGTTGGAATTATCAGTCTTTCCTTCGCTTGCAGTTCGGAAAGATATCCAGGAGTGTATGCTCGTATCTCCTCGTACATTGATTTCATATCTTCAGTAATAAGTGAAGGTTGGTTGTTTTCAATCTTCCTTGGTTATAAATTGCAATCCTAAACATTGGCTTCTTACCAGGTCAGTAGACTGCACAAAATCGTGTATTTAACCCAATCTTGAAATCAGAAATATTCCAATTTCCATGGGTCTTTCGCCCCAAATTCAGGCTCTCAAATATTTAGTTTATTACTTGGCAGCTTTAAATCCCAACTAATTCCAGGTATAACGTTTAGTGCTGAGGATAAGTTTGGGCTAGTGTCTTAATCACATTTTTGGTTAAATACGAAACATTGCCTTTGCCATGGACCACATGCTCTGATTAAGCACGTCTGCGTTTCTTTGTTGCAGGTCTGTCACCTTTTGGTTCGCTAACGTTATTTTATTCAGATTTTTTGATATGACCTTAATTTGACATCAGAGTTTCCACCTAGCTGTGAGCCTCTAGAGCCATCCAACCAATGCACTAACCTGGTGCCCTATTTGGACACATATCCAACCGATCAATTACTTTACGATGACTTCATCGATCTGTTGCCAAGTTTTGAGATGTGTCACAGTCACGCCAACCAGTTCCTGTGCATGCTATTCATGCCTGGATGCAGTCGATGGGTAAGTTGATTTGATCATTTTTGGCTGAGTAGGGAGGATATATGAACAACAATAAGAAGAAAAGTAGACAAAAAGTAAAATGTAAGTCAGGTGTGTACACAGTTGGATAAAAATTGACATCTTTTTGATCGATGCCTTTCTGTATACAATGTACCACACAGTTTCATTCATACACAACTAGAGCCTGAACAAACCTTTATAAATGATCAGTGGTGTAGTAAGGATCAACTACAATCACAGCTTCCCAATTCCAGTCCTTGGTTCTTGTCGAGGCACTGCTGATATGTATTTCAACTTCACCCTCCAAGTTCCAGCTGAGTGAAATGTCTTGTCATTTTGGATGTACAGGAAGTACCCTGCAGAGCCTTCTGCCAGGAGTTTGTAGATAATTGTAGCAGTGTTTATCTGGATGCGAAGGGCATGTACTTAAAGTGGTTTATGTCATGTGAGAACTATCCAGTAGGTCGTCCGGGTCAAATGACTTGTATCAAAGGTAAGTCTTGATGAAAAATACAGCAACCTATAGACTTTGTAATCGCACTTAGATATGATTATTGAGACGGTACTGTGCTGGCTTAATTATTGCATGTTTTTCATGCAGTGTGCATCATGACAAACTGAACACACTTGTGGTTGTAGGAGCATTGACCTGTGAACGTCTTGCAAATGAACAGGATGGAAATACTTGTAGTTCATCTTTTGGCTTCAGTTGCTTGTTTGGACTGTAGAAGCCATTCATTTCAAAACAGTCTAGAGTACGGAAGTGAATACGTCACGCTCACAGTTATGTGTGGGGAAAGGCATTGACGTGAGAACCAGCGCATGAACCAACATGCGCTTGCACTTACTTTGTTTGCACTACCCTTCAGGGTTCACATTGATGTCGCACTTCAGTACTCCATGCTGGCAATTAAACATCACTGGATAGTTGAAAAGGGAAAAAAAGATGCGTAGGATGTGTTGGGAGACTCATATTCCTCAAATATCTTCTTCCATACCATTCATTTCGTCATACATTTTAAATTTTTTTTTCAGCTTGGAAAACTTCTGTAAATCTTGTATGTGACATTGGCATTGCATCTTGACCCAAACCTTTTCAGTAAATTGTATTTTGTCCCAAAGGCGCCGATGCCAGGTGTGAATTGAGCCACAGTGGTACCCTCATCGATGTTCCTGCCAGCAGTCATGTGACCTTGTACTCTCCACGTTACCCACTATATGAAGAGACACTGCAGTGTTTCTGGATCGTTGTTGGACCTCCAGACTACCACAGACTTCTAATCAAATTTGTAGCCATGGACTACGATTGGGAGGGCAATAATGCCCTAATTGTGGGCTTTGGAGACAACCCTAGCAAGCTGAGTACTCAACTAGGCCGATTCAGTGGTGCAGACAAGGCAGGCCCTGTGCTGATCCAATCTGATACGGCATGGATCTGGTATGGCACTGGCAGTGGAGAGCAGCGTCCAGCACTGGGAGAGACTTTGAAACCTCTTGGAGGGTTTCAACTAGAGATCCATGCTACAAACATCGCAGGTTTGAATGTACAATCACTTCATTCATTACACAATTCATCAGATCATGTAGGTGGGGTTCAGTTTCATAGGGGAGTTTAATGCAAGTTATGATTCTCCAGTGTCCAACTCAATTGGTTGCCATCAGGATTAATGAAGCGTGTAAGCGTACCAAACGACAGACTTGCTTGCCTAGGGCACGCATTTCTTTCACTCCCCATTTCTGTCATATCATCTTCCTTTGTTTACCTATAGCATTCCTACTTTACTCTCGACTTGATTCTCTGCAATGCTTTTCTTATTGATGGTAGATTTGAACTCACTGTGTACTGTTCCTGATGGAGGACCCAACACAGACCTGAGAACGATGCCAGCCTGGTGGCATTGTGACGGGTTTCCTGATTGCCCAGGAGGGGCAGATGAACATAACTGTTCATTGCTCTGGTACAACCAAACCTGTAAGCTAAGAGAATCCACCCTCAGTGTTTGAAAAATTAGACCTTGATTTTGATAAGGCATTGTAACAAAATGCAAGATCTATTTGCGTACACTTAAGTGTCTGACACTAAGAAAATTTAAAAGTCAGAATATCATAGACTTATTCGCCCACTGAAGGCTGAGATTTATATGATTGAAATACGAATGTTTCTATTGATCGTTCTTGAAAATCAATTCTGTGAAGAAGTTGCAGTTTATTTTTAGATAGTTTCAAAGCATTGGTTATCTCGACATAAACCTTAAATAAAAAACTAAATCAGGAAAACAATCCCCTTTTTCAGATTGTCTGAATTAATGGACTTGTGGAGTTAAGGCAAACGCACCTGTAGCCACCCCTTGGATAGTTGTTGGCACCATGTTTGGAACTATTCTTGTCTCTAGAGCACCAATTCTACTCCATCAGGATAAGTTTTGGAAATTTTGACTTCAGTTTGTGTTATGGTTTCTGATTTACAGTGATTAATAGCTCTATATGACTTCTATTGTTCTGCTTAATATGTAGATGTTTTGAACCAAGCGGGTTGCGGTCTCCAGGCTTCAAGACAGCCATTCCGCATCGTCGGTGGCTCAGATGCTGAACCAGGCCAGTGGCCTTGGCTAGGATCGCTACGATATCATGGAAATGACGGCAGCAAAAAGCACAGATGTGCAGCGTCACTTATTGCACCGCAGTGGGTTGTGACAGCTGCACACTGTGTGGTTACACCAGCGTAGGTCCATCCCTATCAAAAGATCTGGTCACTATATTAGACTTGTACTTGTGTTAAGTTGAGTCTGGTTATGACAGACTTGGGTATGGCAAAATTCAGGTTATAACAGACACTCATATTCAGTCTCCTTGAAGATATGAACATTTCTTTGGGGAGAAAGTCTGTTACAGCAAAATCGCATAATACAAAATTCATTTTACGACAAAAGATTTTTGTTACTCTGTTGTGTAACAAGTATTGTTTGCTACCATTTATAACGAATGTTTACAAATCCTGGAGCATATTGTTACAAGCAGAGTTAGTTATCAATAGGTGTTGCTTGTGTCAGTTGTTTAGTCTTGGCCCGGCGCAGAACCTTTTCATGTGAAAGGTGCTGATAGTTGGAGAGTGCACAGTCACTAATCATCAGGTATGATTACCAATCACAGCCAGTCTTTTTCTCAGGGAAGCATTGAAGTCATCTGCACCACATGGGAAAATCATTATCAATCATTATCACAGAAACAATAGATTTAAAAAAGGGCTTTTGCTAGTTTTAAACTGCCTATAGAAAAAGGTTGTTACACCTAAACCCCAATAAATTACAGAACCCCCTGCCTCATCAGGTAACTTGAAAAACAAAGACAAAAGAAACAAAACAATCCAAACAAAAGCAAAGACAAAAGAAATAATCCAATGCTCCTCCATAAAAAAATTAAGATACACTAAATAAAAGGGTGCTATATTGGAAGGAAATAGAAAATTCACCTCATGCCAAATGCAAAAAATGGTCAAAACCTTAATTTCTTAGTAAGGAACTTGCACGGAACTTATTTACACTTAATTATTCATATTTATTTTGGGTAAGAGAACTTGCACACCTGCCAATAAGCTTGTGCGCTTGTACGACGTCTGCCTTGCTAGACGTAACTGTCCAGTCACGAATACAGTCATGACGTCACAGTCATTGGACAGAATTCTCACTGTACACCTGATTTAAGTTTGGACGTTTTGATGATTGATTACTTACGGGTTGTCCATGATTATTTGAAATTTCCAGCACTGCCATGTGCCCAAAGAAAGCTGGGGTAACGCAGTGAACATTACAAAACGAATAGGAAAGATTACCCACATGGAGACCCGCCAGTTGATTATTAATCTTGGCATTCTCGTCGTCGTTATGTTGGCTTTGTCCTTGGCCATAAATTACAATTGACCATCTTGGGGGTTTCATTTCGTATGTCGTACAAGCACTGTTTTTTTTTTAAATATAAGTGAGGTTTCCTATTAAAAGTGTAACTGTATTGGATGAATCATTGCACGGAGAGCATTATTACAATTTCTTGAACATCACAAATGTTCACGTACATACACACATATATGTGCATGCATACAGAGTAGAATCTGTGCACATGGTGAACCCAAAACTGTAAGTTCCCTGCGCTCCCCACACAGTGAATTTCAGATACATGTACAGCAAACCTTTTCACTAGGTCCCACAGATTTTGACAGTATTGAGAGTCAACTGTTAATTGCTGCCTGGCAGACCTGTCTGGGAGGTGTATTAGCTCCTTTTCGGAAGTGGTGAATTGGTTGTCAATAGAATTTATAGAAACATAAAATTCTTACACTCTCCAGCTTCACAGTTCAATTCCTTGTAATGTGATTGTAGCAAATCATTCTTAAGGTATGGATGGTTCTTGTCCTAAGTGTGTCAGGGATTTCTATAACTGTGATGATATCCCCCAAACCTAAAAAAAACCATGTGTTTGCCCTCTTCTAGCTACATGAATCAAAGACTCGATGTCGTGTTTGGGGATCCCAGACTGAATGAGATGACAGTGCATCAAGTAGAGGTTGCCGTGGAGACTGTTTTCCCGCACCCGGGCTTCCGTCGTCACTTTCTGCCAGAGCACGACATTGCTGTCTTGAAGCTAGCAGAGCCAGTTGCCTACACAAATCATGTCAGACCAGTTTGTCTCGACACAGCTGCTGAAGATTTTGACAATTCTAGTCTGTGCTATGTTGCTGGATGGGGACTCACCAACTACACAGCAGGTATCAGTTAAATAAACAACTTCCTTGCAGGTGACATCACATCTCATGGAAACTTCCACAAGGAATATGACTTTTTAATTAGACGAACCAAATTATTTCTCACCCATCAGCATTATACACTGTCCATAGTATTTTAAAAAGACCAGTATTGTTCTGGTTTCTGACATCTCTCCTTTCTCAGAGGAGAAACCTGTACCAACCCCTTGTCAAGTTCATTTTTATAGTTCATATCTAAGAGAAAAGAAATATGAATATGAGCAATGATGCTGAAGTTCTTTTCGTATCTTTTCCTTTACCAGCTGAGTTGGCTAACCATCAGCAGGAATCGGAGATTCACCTTCTTCCTCAACAAGACTGCATTTGGCTTTTGGGAGGATTTAAAGACACTGACATTCCCATCAACAACATCATGTGTGCTGAAGGTCAAGATGGACAGAGCCCTTGCCGTGTACAGTACTCAACTTGCTTTTTTATGCTTTGGACACAAGTATTGTTGCCCGAATGAACTTGTGGCTGGACTCTTGAGGGGACTTGTGAAAGGGCGTAAAAGCTTTTAATAATGATCACTCATATTCCTGTTAAAGTGCTCTGCGTGTTCCTTGTGGCAGATGTTTGTTTAACCTCTGTGCCAGAACTCATAAAGCATTTTCATTAGAAAAGCTCAGGGGTGATTTGTGTGTAACGATAGTACTTTCCAAGAGATTACAGTTCTCAGAGACCAAATAGTGTACATGTATCTGTGTCATTCAAGGGAGTGAATACCTGTAAGGAGATTAAAACATGGCAAAATTAGCAGCGAATTTACCCAAAGTATCTTCCTGCTGTAAAATTCCAAGTGCTCTGAGGTTCTACCTTCTCACGCAATAAGTGAACTTTGTTTTTGAAGTCCTGAACTTCTCACTCTGACAAGAGGTTTGTCTCTAATGTTGACAGGGCGATAGCGGAGGTGCCTTAGTGTGCCGTAATCGTCATGGTATCTGGCACGAAGTTGGAATCATCAGTATTGGTTTTGGCTGCAGCTCTGCAATATATCCAGGATTCTTCACACGTATCTCCTCCTATATTGATTTCATATCCTCAACAATTAATGGAGGTTGGTTGGTTTAGCAGTCTTCCTTGGTTATATCTGAGAAATAGACTGTGTAAGCTTGGATACTTAACCAATTCTTTAAACCAGACATTTTCCACATTTCCGTAGGTGTTTTATCCTGAAATGTGGTCACTCAGTTATCTAGTGTATAAACTCCTTTCGAACTTTAGGTATAGAGTACTGAAGTGCAAAACATCATGTGTGCAATTTTGAGTGTGTACCTCATACGTTTGCACTACACTTCTGGTTCAAAATGACATCCCACTTGAGTTCTCTACAACCTAAAAATATTTAATGCTCAGGGCAAGTCAAGGCTAGTGTTCGAACCATATTTGTGGTTACATGATCAGATTCACTATTGTTGTGTGTTGTCTTAGATCTGTCACATTTTGGTGCGTTAGGGTTATGTTATTCAGATTCCTTGATATGATTTCAATGTGACTTCAGAGTTTCAACCTAGCTGCGAGCCTCTGGAGCCATCCAACCAGTGCACTGACTTGGTGCCTTATGCAGACACGTACTCAACCAATCAATCATTTTTCGATGACTTGATTGACCACTTGCTGAGTTTTGAGATGTGTCACAGTCATGCCAACCAGTTCCTATGCATGATGTTCATGCCAGGGTGCAGTCTGAGGGTAAGTCGATTCAATCATTCTTTGCAAAATTTGGAGGAACATACGAAAATGTAATGAGAAATTAAGGTAGCTTTGAAGTAAAACGTAAGTCAGTTGTTCCAATTCACAGTTACAAGTGTGTACCCTGTCAGTTTTGAAAGTGTAAAAGCTTGCAGTGAACATTCTGCATTATGCTTCACTTCTGTAAATAACGGACAAAATCTTTTTAAAGCAAGGCATTTCTATCAGTAAATTTCTCATGTCATCCAACTAGAGCCTCAGCAAGCTGATATAATCCTCCAATCACTGGAGAGCAATTAGTTTCCGTTGCATAATAGGCACACCCGTCCTTGTTTTTGTCACTCATTTTGACTCTTCAACTTCCCCTTCCCAGCTCCAGCTGAATGAAATTTGTTGTCATTTTAATCAGGAAGTACCCTGCAGAGCCTTCTGCCAGGAGTTTGTAGATAATTGTAGCAGTGTCTATCTGGATGCGACGGGCATGTTCTTAGAGTGGTTTATACCATGTGAACACTATCCAGTAGGTCGTCCTGGTCAAATGACTTGTGCCAACGGTAAGTCTTGAAGATATCTTCCGCAATATGTAAACACATAGATTTGGTGACTGCACTGAGATATGATTATTGAGGTGTGCTGGCTGTGTTGTGCTGTGCCGACATATGTTTCATGCTGTGCGCATCATGACAAATTTTAAACCCCTTTATGATTGAGTAGCATTGAGCACATGTTGAAAACTTTTAAAGTGGCAAGATAGAATAGTACATCTTTTGATTATTGTAGCTTAGCTTGACCGGAGAAGGCACTCATTTCAAAGCAGTTAAACTGGGAAAAAGAATGATATGCAATTTTGACATCGACAAATCACTGGACACATCGTTTGAAAAGGGAAGGAAGACTGGCCTGATGTGTTTGGAGAATTTTAGTCCCTGACGTAACTTTATGTCTTTTGACATAACTTTCCTTTAATCAAGCTTTTACAATTAGAAAAGATCTTTTAAAATCTTGTTCAGCTGTAATTGGGTCTTTACCAACACGTTTTCAGTGAATTGTATTTTTCCCTAAGGCATCGATGCCAGGTGTGAGTTGAGCCACAGTGGTACCCTCATCGATGTTCCTGCCAGCAGTCATGCGACCTTGTACTCTCCACGTTACCCACTATATGAAGAGACACTGCAGTGTTTCTGGATCTTTGTTGGACCTCCAGACTACCACAGACTTCTAATCAAATTTGTAGCAATGGACTACGATTGGAAGGGAAATAATGCTCTAATTGTGGGGTACGGAGACAACCCTGGCAACCTGAGCACTCAACTAGGTCGATTCAGTGGTGCAGACAAGGCAGGCCCTGTTGATCCAATCTGATACAGCATGGATCTGGTATGGCACTGGCAGTGGAAAGCCATTGAAACTTCTTGGAGGGTTCCAACTAGAGATCCATGCTACAAACATCACAGGTTTGAATGTACAATCACTTCATTCATTACACAATTGATAAGTTCACCCTGTCGAAGCTCAGTGCCTTGATGGAGTTTAACACACCTAATGTGACAGATTCTCTCCTGTTTCCAAATCAGTAGGCTAGTGGCAAATGAATGAGGCCATAGCCCTTATCACATAGATAAACAATAATGTGACCATTGATAAACAATAATATGATAGATGGACCACTTGTTGTATAATGTTCCATGCGATAACCTACTAGTGCACATGTGCAAATATTGTGACATGCATTATCTCTCTGTTGCATTTGTAGTGCGTGTACCATCTTCACAGTGATCTATCCATTTTTATGAGATTGTGGCAGTTCATGCTCTATCACACGAATGGAGCAAATTGTTTCATTTGGACTTCTTAAGACTTCTTTTTCTTTTTGCATTTCCCAACTATCACTTGTCATTCATATGAAGGTGGTTATCACACGCACTCGTTGGCCATACCTGACTTCATCTCTGCATCAACTTTCATCTCTGAAAATTATACTCACTTCTAGGCCAAACAGTACTTGAAAGAAAGACTTCAGTAATCAGGATGATGAATGAATATAGACGTTTAGATGGCAGCATATGATTTATTATTAAGCTAACAACTCCAGGGTCGAGGAGGTTAAAAATCTTGCTCAGCCTGAGACCGAGGCTAATCCAAGCACTTCACCACACTGCTGGTACTACCTATGTGCATATGCATATAGTCTGCTGGTGACCAGATAATGAAGCATTTGCTTCTCCAGGAATGTCAGTGACATGTAACACGCACTCATGTAAAAGGAAACAACTTGCAATTGTAAAGCAAACAATCCACTCTCAGAAATTTTGTCTCAAACCTTGCAAGGTTTTCTGGCATTTCATGAAAAGGATTCTTGACAGGAATACTGGCTAATGGCATGTTCTGATTGACGGAATGTTTCATCTGTCACTCAAAATATTCTTCGTTCCATTGCAGGAATGCCGGTGAAATATCAATATGTTTTGTCAGGGGGCAAATGGATGGAAAAGAAATGGTGCAAATTAAGATGTCCTGGTGAAACCCCTGGGTTGCATGGTTGGCATGCTAGGATATTTAGAGCATATTCTTGACAAACTTAAGTGAGACATCAGAACCACCAGCATATTTCCTTCACTCCATTTTTCTGTTATATCACCCTCTTTTGTTTATCATAGCATATATACTTTACTCGTGACTTGATTTCCTGCAATGCCTTTTTTATTGATGGTAGATTTGAGCTTGCTCTGTACTGTTCCGGAAGGAGGACCCAACACAGACCTTAGAACGATGCCAGCCTGGTGGTATTGTGACGGGTTTCCTGATTGCCCAGCAGGAGCAGATGAGCATAACTGTTCATCACCATGGTACAACCGAACCTGTAAGCTGATAGCATCCACACTGAAAGCTTGGCAAAGTAGATCTTTGACCTTGATCAGATGTTGACATGATAATGCAGAATCTAGTTACGTGGACACTTCCTCATCTGGGATTCCAAGAAAACCTAAATTCAGGATTTCACAGATTTCTGAACCCACCGTAGACCAAGAATGAGGATATGATTGCGCAATGACAGTTTCTAGTAATTATTTTTGAAAATCATTTCCACAAGTACGTTGTAGGTTATTTTCAAATTTTGATCTAAGAATTTATTCTCTTCTTATATCGCAGAGCAATGTTTGCCATTATTTTCAGATTTTCTGAATTCAACGACTTGCGGTGTTGGGGGAAGCACCCCTGTCTCTGCCAATCGGATAGTCGGTGGTACCCCTGCTTTAGCTGGTTCTTGGCCTTGGATGGTGTCACTCAGAGACAGTAATAGTGGGGAACACTGGTGTGGCGCCACACTTTTGTCAGAGCACTGGGCTCTCACAGCGGCACACTGCCTGTAAGACACTATAATGATCTGTTGTGTACAAACACCCCATCAGTATCATATTCTGAAATGACAACTTAGTTTTTGTCACCATGGTCTGTCTTTTAGGTTGCTGACATTGCAGAAGGTTATGAAGAATCCTCTATAGCTAGTGCGGTGTAGCGGACAGCAAGTTTGAACAACGATCATTTGTCAACCAATGGTCGATATTGACTAGTAATTTATGCATTAAATATACACTGGATGTCAGGCAAATCCGACCTGTGTTGTTGCTTGACCTTGCCCAGTGCTGCAAAGTGCAGCTACTTGAATGTTGTTACCTTCCTACAAACTGTTCCCCTGCTCTCCAGAAACTAAGTCAGCGAAGACCAAGTGTGCACAAAATGCCCATAGACTTTTCTTCCATAGCCTTTCTACATGTATGAGTTATTCATAACCACCCCAATCCATTGCTCTCATTGCCTAAAACGTGGCCCCGAAAGTCTATATAAAGCAAGCAGCTCCTGCAGTCAGCATTGATCATTCCTAAGCAGGCAGCTCTGGACAACAACTCCTTGACCGTTCGTAGGCATATAGCTCTGCCATGAATACCCTACCTGTCACTCCCGAATAAATAGCTCAGATTCGGACGAGCTGTACTCCCATACAGTAATATCCAGCCTCACTAGCAACAGAAGTTGATCATTGTAAAGTAAGATGATATAAATAATTCTTCAGAATAAATCAATTGTGTGTGTGAGTCAATCCAATGACTCTCAATCATTTTTGATAAGGGCTCCCTACCCTAAGAGAGACGTTATGCAGTACTTATGCCCATAACAGATTTCATGCAGAATCGTCCAAAAAGCTCACAGTGTCCGTGGAATGGGACATTTTTAATAAGAGAAATCATTTTGCTCTCCCATTCCAGCGAGTATTTTGACTTTGCCGTCCTTGGTGATGTTCGCCTGGACATCAGGTCCCCTTACCACGTTGACGTCCCCGTGAAGGAGGTGTACCTCCACAAGGGGTTCAACTTCACCAAGGGATTCTATGACCTGGCACTGATCAGGTTTGTCCGTCCAGTGGAGCTCAATGACCACATTGACATAGCTTGCTTACCTGACCCAGGACTGAGGTTCACCAGGAACGAGTCATGTTTCATCACTGGATGGGGGCATACGGAAGAAAATGGTAAGACTAGCCTCTACGATGCTCTGTGAATGGCTGAGGTTGCAACTCTAGTGCCCTGACACCAGACGTGCACTACAGAGATCTCCATTATTTGGCATTAGGCCTTAACTAATCTTGAGAACAAGTGAGTAAACTATGAGATGCCTAGACAGTGGAACAAAGTACAGTGTTTGGGAGAGTTGCGTCAATGTTGATGTGACAATTTTTTTCTGGAAATTGCAGGGTCTGTATCCAACATCCTTCAAGAGGTTGAAGTGCCCATGCTTGACCCTGCAACTTGCCAGCGACTGGCCCCTGACAATATCCAGGTGGCCGGTCAACTGCTATGTGCTGGCCACCCAGAGGGACGGATGGACACTTGCCAGGTAAGTTGACATGACTAGTCGATTTATTGTTTGATGGAGGTTTGCTGGCTGGTCATTATTTGCATGAAGAATTATGATTCATTTGACCTGATGCTAGTGCTTGAAGAATTGATTGCATTTGATGGAAATAAAGTTCGGATTGACTCCAGCTTAGCTGGCTTGGCGATGAGTTACAGTAGGTTTTCCGGTCTAAGTTTGTCAGAGCTTTACTAAACTAGAAATCAACTTAGAATGGATGGGATATAAGGGAAACGGAAGCACAGGCTGCCCTCTTCCAATGGACGTTTAACCCATCCCTCCTAGGGTGACAGTGGAGGTCCACTGATGTACCAAACTGACAACGGCCGATGGACTGTGATAGGAATTACCAGCTTTGGTGATGGCTGTGGCAGGCCACTGGCGCCTGGTTACTACACCGAAGTCGCACCGTTCATGGACTTCATCTTGGCCGTAGTGAGCGGAGAGGGCCACCCAATGGCTAAGAAGAAAGTAATATGTGCATTTTGTTAGAAATCCTCACCCAGATTTAGATGCATAAACTGGATTGCTAGAAAAAGCCAGTCATCTTGATCTGATCCCATACCCGTGAATATTTTCCTTTAAAAAGGAACAGAAGACAGCAGGGACAGAAGAGAACTTGTCACTTTGCTTATTTTTTTTTATTTAGAAGCTGTGAAGTCTTCCCTTTTTCTTTTCATTACAGTTCAGTGTGTTTGAGTGCTTTATGAGCAGAGAAAGCATATTTGACTTCCCAAATTGTGGATTTATTGGAAGGAATAATTTATGATGATATTTGGTAATGTAGTCTTCTCTTCACCCCTCTCCAGACCCCCCGCCCCCCCAAAGTATCACTTGACAACGAATGTACTGTGAAACAGGTGGTTTGAAATATCCATTTGAGTGTTGAATGACCAACTTGGCTTTGTCTACCCATTTTTTGAAAAGTTGACCTCTCCAAATTCCCCTTATTAAGTCCCAGAATGTTTGTGTCCATGATTCTTGCCTGCCATTTTGCAAACCCATCCAAGGGCAGACGTACACTGTGGAAACGTGCATGTTCACTCGGAGTCTGCTACGTCTCCATCCGTCTAGCCCCCTCTTGTGGCCCAAAGCTGCACTTTAACTTTTTCCGTTTGCTTTGTTCAAGCATGGTTTACTCAGAGAGCACATCTTTACGTTTTACTTGATAAATTTGCTCAGCAGATTTGACCTATTATTTTGAAGCATTCTGCTTACGTATGCTTTGCAGTTTTGTTTTACTTAGTCAGCTATGTATCTGTAGTTTTTATTCCATGCCATTTTTCTTATGCTTACATATTATACAATTCTGTTAATGTTATTTCTTAAATTACCTCTTCTTTTGTCCTGCTCACTGATTTCACCATACGATTTTGTGGGAAGAAAAGTGGACTTCTTTGCTTTGCAAACTGAATATGATTGTTGTGCTTTTGGTATAACGACTGGTTCTTTTACACCGACTAATGTGTAAATAATTCACTAATCATTTTGAGCGTACTCCAGTGTGTGTACATAGTGGCATGTTTATTTCTTGCATGTACTGAAAATAAATGGAAAGATTCGAAGTGATAAACGGGAATCGTAGAATGCTTCATTCCACTCCAGGCTCCTGGACTCCAGGAAGCTTGTTTTGGCAATTTTAATTAATTTCCGCGGCGTGCATGTCACCGACGGGTATGTTCTGTTTCCAAGAATGTTTGTGGCCTCTATTTCTTTTATAATGTACAACAAAGGCGAAGGGGGAGGGCAAAGCCCATGAAAAGAAGCCGATTTGGTGGTAAAATATGAAAGTAAGGCACTGTTGGGACTATTTTTTTTCTTCCAGAAGCATGTAAAAAAAAGCCCCTGAAATGTAACCTCACTCCCAGAAAGGTCATAAAATGTTACTTGAAAAAATTCCACACTCCCCCCCCGAACGAGTTTGCTCCCCCGTCAAAAAGTTCCTGCTCTTCCCTTGAGTACCTCAGAATCACCCCGTGTAGATTTTTCCTCGATAGTCAAAAAAAAGGGTGTTGCATTTTTGCTGTTGTTTATTTTACACATTTAAATTCCTAATCTTTTGCCCGACTATTTGATTTGATTTCAATTTTCTTTTTTTTTCTCCCGATTATTATGCATGTTTGTCATCACACTTGTTTTTCTTCGCTTTTTTAAATGTATGTTGGATTTCTGCTTGCTAGACTCTACCGAAACACGACCAGAAAACGCATGTATTCTGTTTTTCCAATAAAAAAGACTGGCCAGGGAGTTCGTAACTCAAAAAATATGGAAAGAAAAAGAACAGAAAGGCAAGTCTTTTTTTTTTCGAAAGCTATAGCGAACCCTTGAAGGTCCCTCCGCCGTCAAGCGGCGTGTAATGTATGACCAGAAATCGCCGATTCGGAAACCCCCCAGTTTCCCTATTTCCAAAAAAAGGAGGTTGTATGTAAATCCTCTCTGATATAGGATCTGTTCACACCCGCAGCAGGACGCACATACAATACATAAACCTTAAGGCTCCTTGGCGGTTAGGTTGACACCGAGTACATAACAGTCATGCAGACCAAGACGCCGTCTGCTGAGCTTGCCCTCGAATCTCATACCCAAACGCAGTGATTTGCCATCGCTCCTAGCCGAGCTACGGTAATCAGTAATCGTCATTATCGATCATTATATCCCGGTGGAGGGAAGATTGCCGAAAATTTATCAACAGAAGCTTCGCCAGTCAAAGTGCCGCTTTCTGACTCTCGCACGGCGCCTGTTCATGTCTTTCTCAGGCTGTCTCTTTCGCCTCCGAAATTCTGTCTAGATATTTCGGATTTATGGTTGAAAAGAGCCGTGTGAATGACAAACAGAAGAGGACTTGGCGATGTGTCTTCAGTGAGCTGAACTCGCAGACCAAATCAATGTAGCAGAGTGTGTTGGAATTCTGCGTTCGAATTTCCGGCACATTCAAATTGCTGCGTATTTTATCACCCGCCCTTTTTGTAGGAAAAAGGTTTTCGTTCGAAAATCAGTTTAATCAGCGTACAATGGGATAGGCCTATTTGTTAAATGTCATGCTAAAAAATGTCCAAACGAGTGGCGTATCCAGCGAGGGAAAGGGGAGGTTACACCAGAAGACATGTTGCTATATAAATATTTTTTTGTAATTTTTCTTATTTATTCTTAGGAATCGAAAGATGTAACACTTTGGAAATAGTTCTGTGACCTTGGAAGCAAAGAGGAATTTTGACGGATTAAACATCCGTTTCACCCCCGGACCCTTAGCCTGGATATGGAAATTTTTATTAACATTTCAATTACAGAAAATCAAAACAATCGATTGAGATATGTTTAAAAAAAGCAGCAAGAACACCCCCCCCAAAAAAAAGTCCAGCTAAAACAAGTGAGAGCGCTGTTGGAGTCAGGAAACAACTTAACCAAAATTGTTTCACAAAAATGATACGGCTCTTGAGGAGCCCCCTTAAGGTCATTGAAACTGGCGTTTTGTCAAAATTGTTTTAAGTTTTCCCGTAAGGGCTTGAAATTCAACATTTCGCTCTAGTTTATCCCAGTCACATCAGCTTGATTGCCGCGATGTTTAGCGTGTGTGTCCAGTCGTCTTTGCGGGGTTTTAGAGCAACCTACGCCTACTTTGAAACATGATGCCCTAGCAATTCGCTGTTGACCAGACAACTCGACTTGCTGTGACGCGTGGTCGAAGCCCGCCCCTACCGTGACACTGAGACACGAGGAAAGTGCGCATGCATCTCACGGGTGCAGAGAGGATGATAAACGGTCGCTGTCGCTCACAGCTCACTCTTCGGCTCGGACGCATCCAGACTCGGACTCGATGCTGCGTCGTAAAGTAGCAGTGCTTGCAATTTTACCCCACAGTGAGTGGCAGACCCCTGTGAAACTTTCCACGCACACTGTTCTTTGTTTTGGTCAAGAATGGCAAGTACCGAAGAATGCGTAGACTTGCAAGGGTCTGAAGATGTCGAGGGATCCGTTGACCGCTGTGGCACTGGGACGATCCAACACTCGGCCTCCAACTTGGCCACTAAACAGTTACTGGAAGATCGGGCGGCCCAGTACTGCAGCTGCGATGTAGTGGGCAAAGGATCTTTCCCTGGAGGCAGGGGTGGGCGTGACATGGCAAGGGACACCCGTGGGCGAATGGAGCAAGAGAAGTTGTTGATGCAAAGCGAATCGCGGGAGGTGGAAGATGGGACATCAACCTGCCGTGGGCGGATGGGTTCTGGACAGGTTGAAGAGCGGGAGGATTCCTCCACGGAATCTAGGGAGACAGTTAACGAGGTGAGTGGGTAGATGAAGGCCGATCAAATCTTTATCTTCATGTCTTGAATCGCCACTGATGACTGACGAGTAGCAATCGATACTCTTATTCCTGGTCGGTTTTTGTTTCAGCTGTTAGTTGTCTTTGCCTCTAGTAGGAGCCGTTCTCAAGTAGTATTCTTTCTGTTCCCCTGAATTTAATGATGAGATTTGAGACTCGCACTCCCACGTGTTGGCGAATTGCCCAGATTTCAGTACTTCGAAGGGCCAGTAAAGGGTTTCAATTGAATGTCATCGTGCAGATTTCAAGAAAAAGATGTGCTTTTGTTTTCTGTGATCCGTTTTCCACACATGATGGACATTGTCCGGACATTACCACTGACAAATAGTTGGCTGATTGACAACTTATCAAGTCGTAAGAAGTTGAGATTTCATCTTTCCCTTTCCGACTGTTTGCCACATTTCCCGGCCTCTTGTTTTGTTAACATTCTCTACACGAGTGTGGCTGCCACTCCAAATTCTTCAGGTTTAGGGACACAGATAATTGGGTGCTGTATCTTTACTCCAATCGTCCATTTTGCTTGTGCAATATGAGGACAATACTGTACATATGCTGTAACTTCATCTTGGGAACCTTGTTGAGTAGCTTAGTAGTCCGGGTATAATTCTATAATTTATTTTGTAGATTTCCGAACTTTTATTTGCAAAAGGTTTTAGGTGTTATTTGTTTCACTAGATTTTCTTTATTCAACGTATCAGTTGAAACATAGGACAGCTCTGCGAATGCAATCTTGTGTCCAGCGTTCCAGGCTACTGACTTTATTGTAAGCCGACGTACAGACAAAGTTTAGTGAGTGTAAACAAAAATGTAAGATATACGCATATTGCACGTGTTTTTTTTTCAGTTGGACCTATTATTTTGAACGCTGCCCTTGCCTTCTATAATTGAGTCTACCCCCACTAGGACTGCATCAATTAATTCAAGCATTAATCATGCAAGAGAACACCGTAGCTTAGGTCGTGTGAGACAAAGACTCAATAGTCAAAGCGTGACTTTTGCAGCATTCAGACAAAACTGGGGCTTACCCTGTGGCATGGGTGTCGCATTTCAGCTCGCGAAGGGGGCACAGATCGACTCCAACACCCGTGAAGTATGGTGTTTAGTATGTCTTTTGTACACTCGTGTTTCAGCGCCATCACGTCATGTTACGGGGGCATCCAGGCATACTTGGTGAGATGCCCCGGGTCATTAACTTAACTCCCCATGCAGTCCCGACTACGCGGTACAGATATTCAGACTCACTCGATGTGATAAGCCTTGTCGACGAATGCCGCGCCAGGGCATAATTTCTTCATGATTAGCACTTTTGATGCTGAAGGACTTTTTGTGTGATTGCTTTAACGTGACGATAGACTGTAGGCCTACCTTCCAAGTTACGCAAAAAAGAATAATAAGAAGACGAAGAAATAAACCAGTTTCTATAATCACGACTTTTGCCCCAAAAGTTTCTTCTTACCGTCGTAACAGGTAGAATAGACCGACCTACTCCTTCATGTCACCAACAGTGGTATCAAACATCAACAAACATGGCGTCCTCCCCCTTGCAACGTGTGTTTTAACTTGAGCGTCTTTTACCCAAAATAAAGCCTAGGTTCGGTATACTACTCGGCACATCAGTGGTCTGAGTACTTTACCAACTGTTGCCTTTATTTTTGGAAAATGATACTTATGGAACTCTTTGCCCTCGATTTCACCCATGTTTGTTGATGTTTGATACCCACTATTGGTCATGTGACTTGGTGGGCTTAATCAGTCTGATGCAAAGTGAAGGGTGGGCTTTATAAAACCTGAAAGTTGACCCCTGGTGGCGCGCATCCGAAACCTGTGGGTGCTTAGGAAAAATAACGTGGACAAATTATAAATTGTATCTTTTCCCGTTCGTTTACTTCTTAAAAATCATCTTGGAAAATGCCTTTGTCAAATAATTGCTAGCACATTAATTTAAAGAAACTGAAAAATTACCCGTTAGTGACCGGAAAGAGAAACATCCTGCCGAACTTTGACCTCTCACTTCCGAAAATTTAAAATACATGAAGACCAGTGCAATTCGGTGATCTCGTACGTAAATGAACAGTTATGAAATTGCATTACGTGTATGTGGTAGTCTTTCGATAAAAGCTAAAATGAAAACAGATCAAAATATTTTGGGCATTTAACAATTTATCATAAGGAAATAAACTGGAATAATCTGCGTTTACGAAAGATTCTAAAGTTTAATCTAACCGTGCTGACAAAAATGGGGTCAGGTCAACTCAACTTAATCTAAAATCCATCGACTGCAGGTAGGTAAATCTTCACAACGTTTTACACTCTCGTTTTCACGTAAGCAAAACAAACGTACACGGACAAGGAGACCTAGGAACGATATTGCCGGAAGTGAAAGGTCGTTAATGAAATTCGTTTTTTACCCATCTCTGGGTTACTTTTCCCAAACGTTACTTGAGGAATACAAACGGAAAGTTCCGACGTTAGTGTTCCTTAAGATGGTTTCTGTTACGAATTATTCTGCCAATATTTATCGCATGTGAAAGGACGACCCCATAAATTCCCTATCGGCGGACCGCGCGAGGGTTCCGGAAGCTCTCTGCGGGACCTTTTACTTTCAGGCTCTATTTGTTTAAAATTTATTTGTGGCAATAAGGCATCTGATGATTTAATCAATTTCTGCCAATTTAGTATGAAAGACTTTTTTTCAATAGCCAATTTCAAAATTCATAGCTCTCTGGTCATCTTTTCCTACATCCATGTTTTCACAGACCAGTGTTTTCATAACCGTCACGAGACCAGCCATTCATCTCTAGCTTTGTTGGAGACTAACCTAGATTTACTTGCCGTGACGTCACAAGAGTGAAGACTGGGGTCGATTAAAGTCAACAGGCATAAGTTCAAGTGTGCGTTAATATGCATCACTGAAATATAACTTGAAACTTTGCTTGGTAAAATGTAGACGATGAAGTAGTTATTTGATGTCAAAGAATTCGTTTGATGGATTCACTCGAATTGAAGAACCGCACTATGTCTTCCGACATGCATTTAATGACTTCAAACACACCAGCTGTTAACCAGTGAGAGATTTGATCAAGCCAACCGCTCCTTGTGCACAGCCACTGGGGACCCATTCTCAACCAGTTATGGAATTCTGCCCTTCAATCATTTCAGTTTCAGTTATTTTAATGATGAGTCGTTCAACACAGCTTGTGCAGGTGAAATCACATCAATTAGGGCAAATGGAAGAACAGGTGTTTGCAATGTGTGACCCTAGTTTACGCAGCTTTGCTCTAGTCAGCGTGCATAGCCTCTGCCCTCATATAATGTAAGATACAACGCAGAGCTTTATCGTAGGCCTTCATTCTTGAAAGTTCTGGCAAATTTGATTCGTGTTGGAGACAGAACAGGCTAGGGATGATAACAATTTATATGACGATGTCGTCAAGGTGATTTTTTGTACGGTGTGTGTGGTGATGGCGTTTGCGGATACAGGGGCCACAGATGGTTGCGAATACGGTGGGTGTGGGTGTTAACTAGATGGGTGCGGTTTTGGATGTGGTCTGGCGGAATGGAAGTCATGCATAACTGCAACCGAATTGATAGTAGCTTATACGCTGTACACTCGGTGCTTTTTCCCCGAGAGCTTGGGGAAAATCCACAATCTTACTCGGGTGGGACTCGAACCCACGACCTCCTGCTTCCCAGTGCAGATGTCTTAACCGGCTGGCCGGAGGAAACAGGAGGTCGTGGGTTTGAGTCCCACCCGAGTAAGCTTGTGAAATTTTCCAAGTTCTCAGGGAAAAAACACTATAAACGTCGGTGTAAGGGCAAAACTTGTTATTAAATTTAACATCTCCCCAAATACATCTTGAAATGATAGCAGCTTGGGACATTTTTATACCTAGCTCAACCGTCTTGTTTTTTTATCATGAAAACATGAAAGTTAACACTTCACTTCTTTCTCACACTCAAGACACAGCCGTACCACGTGCACATTGTCAAGCACTGTCCAAACGGTGACCCTGCGTTGACATTTGTGCCGGAACCGGAAGCCAACAGCAAAGGTCACTTCATTCGGCTTCCGGTCATCGTCTCCAAATACTGGGGACCGGACCAGTACCAGGCAGATAACCCAGGAAGATGCCTTGTCAAGGCAATAGTCGCCCTGGGAACGTTGCTGCTTGTAGCAGTGATCTGCTTCTTGGCAGGTTATTTTACAGGTATAGCTGTATTAATAAGTCTCTTCTCTTGAACCCGACGTTTGACTTCGATCAGTCGTCGCTTTTACTCCAACGCACTATCGTATCATGAGTGGACTTGAGATGTACGGAAGCAAATCAAATTTGTTTAATGATTCGTGACTCTAAACAACCCAGACTTATGTTCTAAGATAACCTATTGAATCATAAATGTGATATATCTGAAAACAATTAACATTAATTTGAAATTTATATGCACCCCAATGACAAAGCTCACCGTGTGAAGGGTTTTCACAGATCACATCACAAATAACCGGCGACCTTCCGAATCTGAAATAAGTACATGTATATGTTTAATTAATTAAACTGCATACAAACCTAAAGAAGCGGACGGCTAATAGGCCCAAGGGTAAATCCAAATACATGTATCCAAAGCTACTGTCCACAGTGTTGCTTCAGTGTCCCTGGCCGACCGTATGGCAAATGACCTCTAAGGACGTGCTGCCTTGCCAGATACTGACCTGTCATTAACTACGGTGAGCTGTCACCGGTGTGTGTCCGTCGTTCAGGGTCGAATCCCAGATAAATTCATGACATAGTCGTCACCTTGTCCTGTTGCAGGTCCTTCTCAAAACAGCTCAAATTTATATCTATCTTTTTACAGTTCACCACTTAAATTGTTGAAGGATCGTCCATTAATTTGTCACCGCTACCACGAATTGTCGCCAATGTGGCTTTTTGAGGAAAAACTGGTTTTCGAGATAATCGCCAGAGAAGTTTTTCCTTTATAAAAACTACCAAAATAAGTATTTTGTGACAACTTTATGTAACAAAAATCCCCTACATGATTCTTTGATGTCTAATCGTTCACCTAACCCGAGTAATTAGTACAAAAAAGGGGTTAATTAGCCAAAATTAATTAGCAAAGGTTAACGTCACTTCGTGAAAACGAAAATTACGTTTTTGTACGTGAACGTCCTTCTGTTCATTGTATAATAATCATAGGGAAGGTGATCTTGCCTTTACCCACGCACTACTGTGAATGTAACAAAGCTAACGTCACTTCGTGAAAACGAAAATCCCGGTTGACCTACTTTTCAGCCGCTTCCTTGCAATACGTGAAAATGGTCAAGCACGATAATGTAAAAGAGAATATCTAAAAAATGGAAATGAAAAATATTCATTTTTTGGACATTAACGACACTTCGTGAGAATGTTGACAAATTGAGCACACTATTGCGTCATTACGCCTCTGTGTAATCTTCATATTTACTGTAATTTGCTGGTTCTCGTTTTGCGGTTTTGCCCTCAATTGGTTAACATTCTTCTCTTCAACAGTCAAGTTCCCAAATGAGGAATCAACGATTTCTTCGTGGAAAGGTAGGAATATAAGTTGATATATTTTAACAGTATTTTATCAGTACGTGCACATGTATAACGAGTCATAATATTTTGTAACCTTGTTCTTTATACCGGTACGTAATAATGTCTTGACTAGCTATTTTATGAAAGTTACGTGTTATTTTTTCATGTGAACCTTTTTTCGAACAATTCAAGGTCCCTACAGTCAAAGACCTAGCTCGTTCGAGCGATTTTACGAATAGATAATCGGGAACAGTAAATGTGGTAGGCAACAATTTCAGGAAAAGAGTATTTGAGTCCGAGCACAATGATGGAAAATAGTTTTAAAATGATAAAGTATATAGACCCTGACGTGGAGAACGTAAGATGACTATATGGCCACAAATTTAAAATACATCCAACATTGCTGGAAAGTAGTCAAATTCCTGGATGAACCTTGGTTCGGGGCCACGATCGACGGCTCTTATCTCGATCTTCAATCAGACCGTGTGCTCTGCACTGATTTCTCACAGATAACACGCTCCGACAGCCTTCCCTGTCATCGCGATTTGTCGTGATTATTTCACTGAAGCTCGGTGCTCATCATTTCCACGAATTCTTGAAAATTTTACGTAAATCGCAGCGTGTTGTATGATAATCTTTGGATTAATGACAAAAAAGGAATAGACTTACATGATCTAAGTGCCTAAGATACTGAAAGTTAAGCACTCTTTCGGCGCTCGTTTTCCTTTGTTTTTTACACAGGTATGAGGTAGATGCTCATACATAATTATTCATCTCAGCCTTGCATTTAGCCTTCCAATGACGTGTAGGCCTGTACGTCCTTTTTTCTGTTGTAATTATTATGCCACCCTGCTTCTTAGACGTATGTTAATCTGTACGAACATTTATGCATTCTGTTTTCAACACCACTTTCAGCTGACCTATGACCTCCCATGAAGCAATTACACTGTAAGGCCATAATTTCACGTCGGGATTAAGTCAAACACGAGCGATTACGTAATAAATCTATCAGTTGACAGTTTCATTTGGCAAGCACTTTGACAGAAGTTTTCTGGATCGGCCATTTCTAGCAAACGGCTCTTGGGATATTTGGGATGCTTATTTACAATGTCGTTTAGGCGTTACCTGGAATAGCACAGGTATATTGGGGTTCATAGCTCCTACACCTGCGGTAAGGTGGGTCGGTGCTAGACATGATAGCCTTGACGTGATCGAGCAAAGTATGTGCCATGAGGATGTTGCTATTACAATGAATTAACTAGATGTACCGTGACAAATGCCTCACGAAGGAGCGATGGTTGTCTGCAAAATCATAAGAGGAATTCTACCCACACCCATAGGCATTGCTTCCCAGCTTCAAACTCCGTTCCAAAAAAGTTCCGGTCAAAGTCGATCGTTGCCAAGTTCGAGTTCGTGGAAGCGGGTTTATTCTTAAAAATAAGACGTGGTTGCAACATTAGTAAGCCTTACTTCCTTTTTGTTTTGTATTTTGTATTCCTGAAAAAAAGTGGAAAACCTGCATGATAGAAAAATCTTCAAATTTTACGCCTTAGTTCAGAGGCTTCGAATATCATAACATCTTTTAGAATATAGTCACACATGCCCTAATTTTGTTTCTGTTGACAGGCCCGGTTAGAGTTAAAGTTGAAACCTCGTTACGTCAGCATTACGTCACCGCCTATAACGACCGAAACTCGCCGCAGTATCGGGACTTTTCTCGCAATTTTTCAAAAGCGGTGAGTCCTCAAACACAAAGTTTTATGTACTTCGAAATCAAATATTTGCTCAGATTTATGTTAAGGGCATTATATTGAACGAAAAGAGTGCCTCAAGAAAAATGTCATATTCAGCATTTGCTTTTAAAAGCACAGTTTTTGTAATACTGTAAAGTCTTCTTCCTTTACAGGTAGACGATGTGTTTATGGACAGCTCGTTACAAAACGAGTTCTCCCACTGCACGGTTGACAGACTAAGGTAGGACAGTTGTTTTTAGGGTCGGGGCAAAATTAAGACAGTGAAATTGTGTTCCTGTTGTGATAAAAAGGCAGCTGTGTGCTTTCTGGTTTAATCACCTGTAGCCCTGCATACTTATCAACCATTCGTCCATTCTTAACCTGTTTTAATTCCTGTATTATAAAATCCTATTCACTGGTCTTGGGTCCCGAAAATCAACTCAGAGTTCCAGATGTGCACTGGGGAGAAATCTTATCCGCCAGGGTTCCTTGCACAAGACGTATTAATCACCCTGTCGCACATAAAAGTTTTTACAAAGAAGCAAGCAAATTGTGTCACCATTGACATGAGATTGATGGTTCTTATTAATTTGCATTACGGGGCATGAGTTTGGGTTTTCTTTATTCCCTCGATGGGTTTAACAGCTCCAGAAATGGCAAAGTTGCCGGGTTTTGCAATACACTAGAGATTGAATCGTCGGTCTCCTCAGTGGAGTGAAGAGACCTACATGAATTATTTATGTTCTCGGTGTTAGTGGCGGACCTAAGTGTAGAGAGTGCACTGTCCGACGTAGCGAGGGCACGGCAGGACCCTGCGCTCTCCCTGCGTGATACTCACCCTCTAGTTTACCAAGAAAGTTTCACAATTCCTGCCGAGAAGGTGATAGCTCTTTTCCCGAAATGAGTGCAGTCCGTGCGCTGTCTGGAAGCTGTTAAGAGATCCCATCAAGCGCCTGTTTGTCTCCAAGGTGTATTTTATGGATTTCTCCAAAACAAGGGGGGAAAAGGCAGCGAACTTTGAAGTCTCTCCATAACCTTATACCGATACCCAACCGATCAGGGGCATTCAGAAATTTGTTGACAGAAATATGTTGCCAATCTGTTTGTCTTCACGGCAGTTTCTTGTTCATTTCAAGCCGACACAATGCAGGCCTATTGGGTTTGAAAGTAAAGTGATTGTTGATTCGATGCCAGTGCCGGAATGATTTTGTCGTATGCTTTTCCTACTTTGTATCATTGTTATTAGTTCTAAACGACGTACTGAATGTCAACATTTAAAGCATGAGTGAAAGAAGGATTTTTAGTCTGAAATATTTAATCTAAAATCAAAAGGTCAAGTTTCTCTTTGCCAAGCAGGCCTATGGAGTGCAGAATTTCCTGAAAATAGTATTATATCAGATGTGTATCTGCATAATCCGAAGTCTGAGCTTTTACACAGGCATTTAATTTCCTTTTTTGTTGTGCTTGTCTCGAACTTTCTCTAAATTGGATTTTGGTAGAAATGACCTGATTCGAACCTTATGTAGTAATGGCAATGTATGGGGTCGTCGAATGGGACGTCGGTGCATTGTCCAAATCCATGCTACAAGTTCATCCCTGAAGTCCAACTTGAAGTATAAATCGGTTCGTATGCCTTAACTACCCACGCAGACGTGGGAGTGTTCTTGTGGAATTTACCATCCACCTGCACGGTCCTCCGACGTCCAGCAACACTGAGCTAAACCCATCGGGGGACGCTGAGTTGACAACCAGGCAAGCCGTTATGGAAGTCCTTAGGGACGCGGTAGCATCGGGCCAGCTGGATACATTGAATGTGGACGGCGAGTCAATAAGGGTAACTAGAGGTGAGACAAGAAATTCTACCTGCCCAAGTTCAGGCCATTTTCCCGCAACTTACTTACAACATTAATTGTTGGAACGCAAGTCTTCCAAGAATAATCTGCAAGATTATGTAGACTAAATGTGACAAATTAAAAGAGCCTGAAAGTTGACCCTTGATGGCGCACTTCCGGAACCCTTTGATAGGAAAAATAACTTTCAAAGATTTTAGAATTTGTAATGTTTTTTCGTTCCGTTACTTCTTTACAAATCCAATTTGGAAAAATAGGCTTTGGAAAATATTTGCTAGTACATGTATATCAATTTATAGAAAGTGAAAAATACCTGACCTAAAAGAGAAATATCCTGCCAAAAGTTGACCCATCACTTCCGAAAATCTGAAATACATGAAGAACAGTTCAATGCGGCAGTCTCGTGAGCAGATGAACATTTACTGTTTGAAATTTTCTGGTAGTCTGTCAGTAAAAGCCGGAATAAAACAGATCAAAATATTTCACACACTTTTTGATTTATAAGGTAATTAACTGAAAGCAATAATCTACTTTTACGAAAAATCTTATATTTTATTTAACCTTGCCGACAACAACTGCGTATATGAAATCTACGGAACACGGAACTCATCGACTACTGGTAGGTAAATCATTGCAACATTTTACGATCTCGTTTTTACGGAAGCGTACTGCTGCAAAAAAAAAATTATTTTATCTCGTTGAAACGACTTAGTATCTCGTTTGAACGACGTAGCTATCTCGTTTAAACGACTTAGTTTCCCGTTATACATGCAGATATCATTTAAAGAGATAGCTATGTTGTTTGTAAACGAGATAATAAGTCATTTCAACGAGATAAACTGATTTTTTTTTCACGTTGGTAGCAACACGCTTCCGTACGTTTTCACGTAAGTACGGGAATGAAACCAAACGCGCATGAACACGGAGACCTAGGTATGATATCGCCGGACGCGAAAGTTCGGTGATGAAATTCACTTTTTACCCATCTCCAGTTGACTTTTCCTAAATATTAGTCGAGGCAGACAAACGTGAAATTCCAACATGAGTGTTTCATGGGGTGGTTTCAGTTAAAAATTATTCTTCCAAACATTATCGAATGTGCTAGGACAGCCCAATGTAAACTCCCCATAGGAGGACTGCGCGAGGGTTCCGGAAGCTCTCTGCGTGATCTTTTACTTTCAGGCTCTGTTGCAGTTGAGGAAATGTTGCAAAGTGGAGATGTTCTGCCCAAACTTTTGTCTTCAGAATTTTTTTGAATTTTTCAGTTCTGAGCTGTTTTTCATGTAAGTTTCCGAGACGATGCTCAGGGTGTATTTTATTTATCGGCGTCACAGTACTGATCGGCGTCTCATATGGATCCATTTCATCACCACCCACGCCGGAATTGACCTCCTTACTCAAGAGAGAACCAGGTAAATATTTTATGAGCTCTTACCTTACTTTAGGATTTCATTTTTCAAAGGTGTTTCTACTTTGTACGTGATCTTTTTTGTGGTCGTAAAATGTCTGGAAATTTGTCACTTTGGCCAGTCCACATCTGGCCTTTTGCAATCCGTACAGGCCTAGGCCTAACTACAAAAACTGTGATAGGGGTAGAGCGCACTCGATCCACGCGTGCGTGATGTATGGTTTCTTCGTAGAGTTACTTCCCCACGTCTTTATTTTCAAGGTTTGGTCAACCAGCTTGGATGCGGTACCCGACTGGGAGACACGTCCCGTCTGTCTCGTATCCTAGGAGGTACTGACGCTATGCCTGGTCGTTGGCCCTGGCTGGGTTCCATACAGTACCAATTTGGGGACGAGTTGGCTCATCGATGCGCGGCATCCCTACTGAATCCCGAATGGGCCATCACGGCAGCTCACTGCGTTGACGGGTACGTAAACATTGGGCGTCGGTTCTAGAGAGGAGTTCTTCTCCGATGGGAGAGAATGAAAACATCAGGCTCTCCCAACATTTAGTACATGTTTCGATATTGTATTTTGATTTGGGAAAGCTTTGGGGTGTAGAAAAAAGGTATCGTGGCAAGAAAGAAGACGAAACAGCGGCACGATAAGATTAAGATGTCATAAAATACGATTAAAGTATAATGAAAGTCATATAAGAGCAGCAAATGAAGTGGAAATCTTGATTTAAAAAACGCAAACAGCAAATATAAACCAAATAATAATAGAGATGCAAAAGTGGGAAAACCGTTCATCCGCGTTAAGACGACACCTGAATTTGCAAAGGAAATTTATATGCAATTGTGGTGAATGTTGGATTATGTATTAACAGTGGTGTTGGTGACATCCTAGTTCACATTGTCTTCGGAGACAATGACCTCGGAGGATCCTCCCCATCGCGCCAAACCGTCCACGTAGAGCGCATCATGGTACATCCAGGCTTCAGCATCAGTTGGCACGATAACGATCTAGCCTTGCTCAAGCTGAGACAGCGCGTGCGATTCGACGAGAACGTGTCACCAGCATGTGTCGAGACGGAACCATACGAAGTGGAGAGGTATCAGGAATGCTACATCGCAGGTTGGGGTCACACTCAGGAAAATGGTGGGTACATCTGTCTGTTCACGGTGCTCTCCAACTCACGGTATCACACTTCGCGATTGATTTTGTTGGTACTGTTTTTCTTCCACTGTCTTCTGCCTCTCACTTTGAGCGACTAATTAGTAGGCTCCCAAACCTCAAAATAAGTAAAGTTGGTGTATAAATTCAATGATTTACAAAATAGACGACTTTCATAGTCTTGCGTTATACTCCACAACGGCAAAACACCATTCATCCATATATCCCAGCATTCTCAGAAGGAAGCCAGATGAAATCACTCATTCAGTAATTGTATGATTTTCAAATACAGGTAATATTTCCAGGATTCTACAAGAAGTTGAGATTCCCTTGGTCGGCAAATCGCTGTGCTCTGATCAGTTCCGTAGTCCAACGTTGGTGGCACACAGAGTGATAACAGACAACATGATTTGCGCTGGAAAGGCTACGGGCGGTGTGGACTCGTGCCAGGTAGGCCAAGCCCTGATACTCACGGTAGGCCCTACCTTGTCACAGAGTTGTAATGACTCGAGTCAATACCTGACGGTAAATGACTCGAGCCACTGTGAGCAAATGACTTGACTCGATTCTAGTCCTTCATCAGAAGACCCGACTGGAGGGAAAGTTAACAAGACTCAAGTCCCAAAAGTAAAAGCAAACTTCTTTGCGAAACAAATATTTGCAATGATTTCTAGTGCCTGTTTATAAAGTTGCTATTATGTTTTATTATACTATCAAGAGTAAATTGTGTGAACACAAGTAGAAACCTCGAGGTCAACTTAAAAATGCTAAAAATGACTTTCTCTTTTGTTTTTATTTTTCGTCCTACATTCAAATATTGGTGACTCGAACTGACACCAGCTAAATACTTGAATCGACTCAAGTCACCTTGAAGCATAAATACGTAACACGTTTAGTATCCATCAACTTCTTCAGCAACAGTAGCAAAAGTTTAAGGTTCGTGGGCAGGTTTGTTGATTAGGATATATTGGCCTTACCGCCTGTTTCCCCTAACGGATGGATAAGCCTAACCTACGGTATCTCGTTGATCTCAGTGATCCATCGACATAACTTGGTATATTTTCCCGCTTATCTAGAGCGATAGTGGAGGTCCTCTGATGTGCCTTGGCGATGATGGGTCCTGGCGAATCGTAGGACTTACAAGTTTCGGGTATGGATGCGGCAGACCGGATTATTCTGGTGTCTACACCAGAGTGTCCAGATATTGGGACTACCTTACATCTGTTGTACGTGGAGGTAAAGAAAGTATTCGGGTCTCAAATTAACATCTCACGACTGTCTTAAAAATTGAAATATTTGTTGGAATTTATAATTATTTTGTGCGCCTTACTTGTGCTTTTCAAAAGTGGTCGATAACGAGGGTTACAGAATTCATTTTCCTGACCATTTATAAGAGCCATCCATCACGTGTGAAGAACTGACGGATCCCATCTGCCGAAGCCGCCTCCCATACACCACTGTTTTCCCCAGTTCTCAAGAGGACCTTTCCTTGTCGACAATCCTCAACAATACATCTGGCCACGCCCAACCGGCCAGCCAGATGGTAATGTCGTCGTCTTCGCGGGAGTTAATGGAGACGCTTTTATGCCTGACGCTCTTCGGAAGCTGTGAGTCTAGCGGGGAGCTGCCGCTGGTTCCCTGCAGGCAGTTCTGTCAGAGTGCTATGAACATCCACTTCTCCATCGTGGCTCGCTGTGACAAGTACCCTGATGGACCTGCAAGGGACACCATGTTTTGTAGAAAAGGTCTGAGCCCGCCTTCATATCCTGTACAGAAAATAATAAGCGGAGAAATGAACTAAGGTTATCGTTGGTTAGTTTAATAACAACGTGACACCTTCGCTGACATCTTTGTTCTCTAGGCAAAATCCTTCTTGTGAGGGGTGTTGGGTTTCGTTGAAAGGAATACTTGGGCACACACGTTGTAAGCAAGATCTAAGGTTGTCATTTACAGATGTTTATGTCACCAAATGAGCCATCCTGAAACTTTTTGTATTTACTGGTCACATAGGTATCAATGCCGATTGTGGCCCCACCCACCTTTACCCAACCACCACGAACCACAGCAACATTATATCACCGTATTACCCGGCCGCACTGTTCAATTACCGTACCGTGGGTTGTACGTGGCTGGTCACAGGGCCGTCCTGCACCGCTGTCATCTTCAAGTTTACGGAACTCAAGCTGCTGTTAGCGGATCGGGGAAAGATCATCACTATTGGGTCGGGAAACGATCCTCAGAATAGGTAGGACTTAATTGAGAAGACTAAACTGCACTGGTACATTCTGCACTTCGACTTTTACAATTCACTGCAAATTTTCAACGATTTATTCCGACTCTGACGTTTGTCATAACTGATCAAAATACCAGAACTACTTTAAACTGACTCGGACAACAAACTGAGTGTGCGGAGGTATGTAGTCCTACTGAGGTTTGGAAGTTTTTGAATTAACAAGCCTTTGCACTTTAGACTTTGATAACTATTACTGGTTTAAAATAAAAAGTGGCCATCTCCTTTCCGCTAATTCTGTCTCATTCTCAGATCTAGTGGACTGTACAAGTTCTTTGGGCTATCCGTCCCCAGTCCTCGAGTTGTCCATTCTAACTTGGCCTGGATGTCCTTCTCCAGCGTGTCAGATCTCTTCGACGACCCGCAAGAAGCTTTTCAGTTTTCGGTCGAGGTCCATGTTGCAGAAGTCCGCCAGCAAGGTTAGTGGCGTATCTAAGCCTTCTCGGGGTAGGGGGAGGAGATTTCCCATGGGGGCACCTAGGCAAGAGTTTCCACGCGGTAGGGAGCTCTCCCTTCCGGCCCCAGCTGCACTACTGATTAAGTTCAATTCAGTGATAAAGACCGAGTTTCAGGGCACAAGGGGCCTTCACCAACGGGCCACGCACCACGCACCGGCGCCAGTGGCATAACTTGAGACGAGAATAAGAGCGTAAAAGGGAACTTTAACTTTTTAACCTCTTTTTTTTTTATACGTTCAGATGTTACAGACGACGTTTGCCTGTTGGGTCTTGGTGACTGCACCGAGAATGAGTTGTGTTTTCCTTCTTGGTGGCGCTGTGACGGAATAACAGACTGTTCAGGCGGCGAGGACGAGGCTGACTGCGCAGCTTCCACGAAACAGGTCAACACCACAGAAACAACGATTACTCCATGAAGACAGTTATAATTGGCTGATTTAAGCTAGGCTATGATTCATGCGTTGAGCTTAAAATCCAAATTAGCGGTTAGGGCCAGTAATCCTGTTAAATTGTGTCCAACAGTTGACAGTCGACTTTACGCCATTGCCAACATATGGGCCTCCTATGACATAGAGTAGCGACCTCTATTGACTAGAGACAAAGGTGAAAGCTTTATTGCTATCCAAAGTTGACAGTTTTGGACGAGGATAATTACGTCATTACACATAAACTAAGCTGGATTTACCCTGCGCCAAAAAAGATCTCTTAAAAAATCGGAACTTTTCTACTGTAGCGGGACGATAGGATCTAAAATTGTATAGTTATTAATGCATTATCCTCTTTTGTCTTGTGATTGTCAATATATGTACATGTATCAACATTTCCCAGTGCTAAATGTACTGTACACTTACTGAAGAGTAAGTATTGTCAATTAAATAGAAAAGATACTGAGTAAAGTCACTGAAATGAACCTTGATCATTGGGACTATTCATCTAAATTTCCAGGTTCTGCTCAACTGGTCATTCAGACACCACATTTTTGCGGATTTTCACTGCATTCAGCATGTTATGTAAATGTACACCTGTAAATACATGTACATGTATACAAATTATACTTCTAATTGGTAACCATAACCAACTCATAGTATCCATAGTATTTCCATGTGTATAGTTTTGTAGTATTTGCCTCAACATGTAAATGAAAAAAAGTATCTGTACGTGACCTGACTTCATAGTTTCATGGTTCGACATGACAATTTTGTACTGAGAAATAGATTTAAACTGTGCATGAAAACGACTTGTTTAGTAAGATGTACGTAACTGTTGAGTCGCTATAATCTCCGTCGTATCATCAGAAAGCAGCTATTTGTGTCGTCGTAAACCACCACATCAAGTGTCGCATTATGGTTGCAATGTTACGGTGTTAGAATTTTACTCGTCGTAAAATCGGGCCCATTTGTCGCTAATCAATGAATAAAAACGATGTCCTATCTTCACAATGCTGGCCATGTATTCGCCTCATTGTTATACTTACAGTAAGTTGTTAAATTACGTAGTATTTTGATATTAAATGCTGTAGCACCAGTCGTCGGGACAAGAAGTCGTCTTTGAATCGTGCTAAAAACCGAACCTTACAGCACGCGCCTCTTCCTTTTTTTTTAATTTTCAGGCACAGTAAAATTTAAATTTATTTGAAACAACAGACTGTCATTTTCAGAACTGGCTTCCACAGGTCGACGGCTCTAACGAAAACAATCCGAGGTCGTCGACTGTAGCATCATATTAATAATTGACGAACGACTATGAGTCATCCTGAATTCGACTACCAGTTAAAAACCACCTGTTGCTTCTTATGTAGGCTACAACAGCTCAGTTAAAGGTGTTGAACAACTGTTGGTAATTTACATAATATATATTTCTCTGATTTGTGTGATTGGGCGTGTGTCGGCTGACAATTTTAATTTCACCTTTGTTGGTATTTGTACATATATAGAACTATAAACTTGTTGTAAATACCTCTTTACGAATCGTTTTGCTTAACCTTATTTCTCCAGTTAATACACGTATCATCTTTATACTAAAACACGTTTTTGCCCTCAGGCTTACATCGACGTTTAAACGTCCTTTTAAGGGCAAAACTTGTTATTAAATTTAACATCTCCCCGACGCAAGTATCTTGAAAAGGATATCATCTTTTTTTCAGTACAATAGGGTAAGAATACTGTGCTAGTTTATAAGGTTGTGGTTTGCAAAAGAATGTGTCTTTTTTCCAAAATGTGATGAAAGTACTTTTGGGGTCACTTTCCAGTAACATCTTGGTTACAACGGCGGCGGAACGATTGTCATAGTGGGGGGCCAGTTGTTAGACCATCAGACATTTAGGGCCTGATTCATTGAGCCCCACCCAATCGCAGGACCTGCAAAAAGTGGGGGCCAGGCCCCTCCCTGTCGAAAAAGTGGGGGCCACTGCGCCCCCTGGACCCCGCTTCCGCCGCCAGTTCTTAGTTATTTCACGATTGGCCGTGACCAAGTCAGGTATTTCATCAAGACACATCAAATTGAGTGGGGCAATGGCACGTGTCCAGCACGAATGCAGAATACATTTGCCGGTATAATGATGTACATGTACGCAAAGTCATGTACATGTACATGCAGATATCGCTTAATGCAAGCCGTGCATAATAGGCCAACACTATTTCGTCGTGGAGCCAGCCATGTGGAAAATAAAACAAAGGCTCATAATACTACGGGAACAGCTGCTGCAGCTACAATGGATCCTATACATATTCAAATTAAGGTCGCGTACACGTCATTGAATTACAGCCGTAGTTGGTAGGATGGTAGTACCCGTATGTTTGCTGGTCCGTTGAGCCTGCTATTTACGGCTGTTTGGCACGTGTTTAATTAACAATGTATACATTGTACATCAGTTTGTGTTCCTCCAGTGATCACTGTTCTTTAGATGCTGGACTGTGCTTTCTCCTCCCGTTTTATACCTCCATGCTCTCACGGAGCTAGCCTATATTTCGATATTGCAGTGAGGAACGTGCCCTTTTGTGTACTTTTATGGTTGTGTATGCATGAAGACGGCTGAATTTTGTGGCCTGTTGCATTTTTTCAGCTGTTCTTTATAGAACAGCCGCAGGGCTGATTTACCACGCGCCGTTCAGTGCGTGTTTGGCGATAAAGCCGAAATTGCATATGGTTAACAATTGGAATCTATCGATTTGTATTTCTCGTGGGGAGAGATTACACACTACTTGTTTGATACACATCAGTATCTGCCTGGTATCACACTGGCTATAAATACCCGAGTTTCTCAGCGTTTAGTTGCTTCCAATTATTCTTGCGCCCTTTCGTTTTTCACAACAATGGAATTTCCAAAAGTTTGCGTGACAATTTTTGCAGCCATCTCTGCCATATGTCTGCCCGGGTTAGGTGAGTAAAAAACGCTTTATGTTCTTGCATACCATGAGATTTATCATTGCTGAAAAATGCCATTCAGTTTGTCATGTGAATTAACAATTATTCTCTGACATGAAGCCTTACCACGAAGCTGCTTTGTCCGTATTTTAAGTTAACTTTTGCCACGTGGAGTCAATCCAAGTGTATTAATTAGGTTCTGGTACTCGTTTTATTATATTTCTTATTTTTGAAATTTTCTGTTGAAATTTTAATTTGGACACAATTTATAGAAATGTTATTTTAAATAAGGTTTCCCTTATCGTATCAAATTTCGTTCCGCAATATCAAGTTGAGCCCCAGTAACTTTGTGAAATAAAAAAGCCGAATTTTCTTTCAAATGGTAAGGGTGAATTAACTTGTGAATTCCGTAAATTTATTTTTGACACTTGAAAACAGTTGAATTTTTTCAAATCACAAGGCTAACCCTTTGCAAATATATTTCAATTTCAATTCAAGAGACATTCATTTTGATAACTTACAACAATAGAAATGTGAATGAACAGTACAGAGTCAATGGCCAATAACAAACAAGGGTATGGAATTCACTTCTTTAAAGGCAAAAAGCTTGGCTGTGGAAGGGCCTTCGGTGGAACAAGTAACTATGTTTGGAGAAGAAATACATTAAAGAAGAAGTGACAGGTGTATCAGGCTAATAAATACAATGGAGAAATTTTAATTTCGGGAGAAAGCATTTAGGCCTACAGAGTGAGTCAGCCAGGACCTAGGGTGATGGTAGAGAGTTAGAGGAACGTAGGGGCCTAAGTGAAATAGGGGGAAATGTACGAGGAATGAGATCATAGATAGATACTCCAGTCTGAAGATTGTAGATGTCACAAAGGCTGAGACTAAGAGAGAAGGTTGGCGGGTACACCAGGTGAAATCAATCTCTTGTATAAGAATGGTGGTTCAGAGAAGAACCGGAGAGTGTCAACTCGACGTTTCGACCACGACGCTCCGGTTGTCCTCAGGAGTGATGTCGGACGTTTCAAAATATTACTTGTCACCAAAAAATTATTGTATAGGCTTATTTTGTTTTAGCAAAATTAATTTAATTTTCGGAATATTGAAAACGGTTGAAGATTATTTCAAATCAAAAGGCTATTAAACTGACCCCCCTGAACATGTATTTGGGGTGAAACTTTAAAAACAGACGAGCTTTAGTTAAATAAGGCCAACCGCTGGCAATTTTGTTTGTATTATAACAAGATTACAACCTTGTATGAAATATATATTTTTTTAATGGCACACCTATACCTTAACCCACTGTAGCCGACGCGTATGCTGAGATGATTCCCCATTTTTCCCCCCTCTCCAAACATCGAATCCTTCTTTCTAAACACCAGCTTTTAGGTACAACGACTGTCCAGGACCTATCACCGTCGACACGGCAGCCGACAGCGACACGGTAGCCGTGACTTGGAAGCATCCCTACCTGACGGGGCTGGGCAATGTCGGCTCCGTGTCACAGACGGTCAGTCACAATCCTGGGGAGAAGTTCCCCATTGGTTTGACCAGGGTCAACTATCTGGCCATTAACAGCACGGATTACAGGGACTTACAAGTCTGTACGTTTGTCATCACAGTACACGGTGAGTAGGCCTACTTAATCTGTATCAGCCATTTCTTCAAGTTGTCTGGTAATGACAGCTGAGATTGTTCAAAATTGATAAACCGTATCACTGGGGCTCAAACAAACGTGACAGACAAAAAATAGT
Organism: Acanthaster planci; assembly: GCF_001949145.1. Next base: position 255,343 of record NW_019091398.1, read on the forward strand.
CTGACCTTATCTTACCAGTTGGAGGAAGGATCAACGATTGATGTTTGTAGAAAGTCCATTGAATAGGTTAGTAAAAGCCCATAATTTTGTTGACCCGATGAATGGTACCATTTACGCCAGCTCAATTCCCGATACAGTATGTTATCCAAGGATCATGGGTACATACACCGGTCCATACACGTGGCGAAAGTTACACCATGTTATTTTCTGATGTTCAATGCATTTCCGGAATACTAATCGTTTCCACGTGATCTACCGTTTGTTTACAACTAGTCTAGAGTGCCGGGTTTATGGGGACAAAGACTTCCCATGAGACACGTGCGCGTTCCTTATTACTGAGGCGTGCAAATCAGAATTGGACAGACAAGCACTTAACGCAAACGTACCACATGTGACCTGTTCGCGTGGTGCTACCATTGATCTCCATTGAGAAAGCATTGGTGCAACGGCAGTAACGGCTTTTGAAAGTCTAATCGTCGGATCTGCAGGAACTTGGGACGGATATATCCGTGACCAATCTCGCACGCTAAAAGATACATCAATCTTCAGGATTTCAAATGCTGAAATTTGACACAATAAGACTCAAGATAAAAACTGAGCAAAGGTCACTACTTATCGCAATGTTATTCAGCTCTGAGTGATTTTATGAATTTTGCTTGAAGATCGGATACCACCTGTCTTCAACACTTGCCCAATCAACGTCACAAGCTACCTGGGACCAAACCAGACCGAGACTGAAGTCCTGTGGGACATCCCTCAGGCCCTGGACAACTCCAGGTACGTGCAGCTACGGACCGACCATGAGCGGGGCAGTAACTTCACTGCAGGGACAGTCGTGGTTACCTATACAGCGAGGGACACCACGGGTAATGAGGCTCACTGCCAATTCCCTGTCATTGTCATCCCTTTTATTGTAACGACAACCACAGAGGCAACGACGACGATGGAAACCACAACAGCAAAGCTAGAAGTGGGGACGGTCTCAGGCAAACACTTGGGTAGGTTGTTCAGTGATTCTTGTCGATATCTTACCTTTGCTTGCACTGACATTGAGAATAATAAATTGGTAGAGTCGTGCAACATGGTTCACCGTTCATGTGCAATACCACCAACAGCATGAAAACATTTCAATCATTTATATACAGGTGGAAGTAAACCATCTGATCCGGGCGTGGTCGAGGCTACACCCATCGACTGGAAGATTTGGGTCAGCCGAGGTCTCATCTTCGTCTCCATTTTGTGCCTCTTCACCTTCGCCATCGTCGCTTTCTTCGTCATCCGCAAGTACCGAGTCATCAAACGCCTCAAGCGGACCCGGGTTCTGGACGACGAGGCGGAGATCTACCCGTCGTCGGCGGGGGAAGAGTACGACATGTGGGAGGATCCAACCAATGGTCCGGAACTCCCGCCGAATCTTGGCAGTCCGGGGAGTAAAACTGAGATCAGGCGACTGAACAAGGCTGAGGAGCGCCCTCTGCTGGTCGCTGCAGGGCCGTTTTAGAGATGAGATGTCATTAGGATTGATAATGACATTGATAACGTGATGTAAGCCTGGAGTCTTGTTATATCCGCAAAACCTTCTCCATCCCCCAAGAAATCACGTCAAGAATTCAGACTAGATTACTGAAGCAACAGGACTCATTTCGCCCAATATCTAAAAGATCTTATTGTGAGAAGAGAGTGAGGAAAAAGAGGCAATATGCCAGTTCCGCACACATACAAATATTGCTAATTCCTGTACATTTAAATTAGAGATATTAACATAATCAGTTGTCATTTCGATAGACAAGAGAAAGTTGTTTTCCAATTTTGGCAATATTACAAATTAAACAAAACCAAGATTTAAGTCGCCCAGATATTCACTCTATTGTGGCAAGGTGAAGGACGCATGGAAAAATATCGTCAGTTTGTAAATGCGGATGCACATTTGGCTTTCCTTAACTTACCTCTTCCATATTTCTACGATAAGAATGACGTTATGATATAATGTGAATGCTCCCGTGCAATAACATCAAAATTTAGTGTTAATAAGTATTGAGGTAATTTTTACTAAATATAAGGTGTCAGTGATGTATAAAGGAAATTAAATGTATGTAAATATATCCAGCTTGTTTAACTTTTGAAAACAGTTTTACATTTGCCTTTTTCGAATTTTTTTGGCAGGTAATTCATGTAGAAATCATATCCATGTAGGAAGTTTGGTTGACGCACACTGAAATCGTACGTCAAATATTTTGAGAAGTTTCATTTTGGTTACCGCTCACTCCTAAGTTGTACCTTCTTGTTAAGAACATTTTGGATGAGGAAAAGAAAGACACAGAAAAAAGACACAAGATGAATGTGAATCGGAAGGCAAGTATATAACTAAAAAAAAAGAAACATTTTGACGAGGCTTTTGTTTCATTTGTTTAAGTTTTATCCTTTGTTTCCTATCAGTTTTGTGCCAATAAAAAAACCAATGCGAAGAAGCTTTGACTGATTGCCATTTTTATCTTGTTTCCGAAAGAAAAAAATACATGTAGACATTTTTTGATTTTTGTGAAGCCTACTTCGACGAGAAAAAGAAGTGTCTTGAATATACTTGGGTTCCACTGGCCATAGATTAAATGCTGTACATATTTTTTACTCCAGTCTTTATGTCAATTTAAATAAATTGCGCGGCAATTGCTGAATCCGGTTTGTAAGTGTGACGTCACTTCAGTTTAAACCACGCCCACTGCACATGCACTGCACACAGGGCTACATGCACTGATCGCTGTTTGCATGGAACCATGGAACTGGAAGTTAATGCGCAACTTCAGCAATCGTCCAATGGGAGCCTGCAAATTGTGGCGCGTTCGCCTTGGTGACGAGTCACTTACGAACCGGATAGGAAAGATGAAAAAACAGCTGTCGAGAAACAAAGTAATGTGTTAAGACGGTAACTGTTTGACATACAACCACTGAAAATATCCACAGAAGCATGACACATCAGACAATCTGGGAATTTCAGTTGTGTTGGAAGGCAAATTCTCGGTTGAGCAGTTGCCATGTCTGCACTGACGAACAAGAGGTCGTGGGTTGGATTCTCACATCTATCAATATGTTGCTACCAAGGCTTGATCCACGCAGTGTCATCAACAAACTTTCACAGAGGTCAGATTGTTAAAAGGAAGCTTTTTCAATGATATTAATCAATCTAGCTCGGATGAGAATTTTTTACCAGGTTTTTGCTCTTACACCTTTGTAGATATTCACATTGCGTTCTCGGTGCTGTCCGAGCATTGCGAAACAATCACGAGTCTGCAGCAGGAGGCTTGTTGATTATTCGCCTGGTGTGTGGTAGTACTGTGGTATGAATCAAGCAGTTTCACCTGCCAACTTTAATCCTGATCACATGAGAATCGCAAATGAACAAGCACATAAATTAACCAAAACTAACCATAAACTGGAGTTTATCATTGGTAACAGCCAGACATTTTGACCAAATTTATGGTCCAATTTAGGCAGTGAGATTAAGGGAAGCATGTAACGATAGTATTTACAATAGATTTCATTATTGCTGGAAATGTACAAATTGTATGCAAAGAAACACAGAAATTCCCAACTTCACAGATGTGATTCTGCATTAGAATATGATAGATTAAGGTCACAGAAATGAAAAGTGTGTATTAAGTTAATCAGAGAAACGACAACCATGCTCATTTAAAGTGCTGTTGGTTGAACTTGATAAGTGCACACAGCATCTGAAAATGTGGCTTTTGCTAACGGGTGAAGATGATCAATTAAATATAATGAAATATCAACAAAATATCACGACCCGAATGCTAACTAAGAAGTATTGTAACTTTCAAACAAAAATCTATCTACAGAAAAGAAACAGTCAAGTATGAATCTGCACTGATCTCAAAGCCCTTTTAAAAACCTTTTTTAAAACACAACAACGTATCAAACGTTACATAAAAACTGTTCCTGGTACTTGAACAATTCTGTCAAGCCTTGCACAGTTCTAACTAATGCCAAACCCAACTTACAGGGGTAGAAAACACAAGGAAATCAACCTTAAAACATGAAAGTAACAGACAAAGAGGGAACACACACGACCAGAATTATTTACAGTTAACTATGTGAAGAGTTGAGGGCTGCATTGGATTAGAAGTCGACAGACTGCAAACTTGGCTGGTCTAGGGGCTCAGCGCACCCCTACTTTGCTCTGATGAAGAGGACTATTTGAATGGAATTGCGAATAAGCTCCGAGCTAAGCTAATGTTATCAGCTCTCAGCTGGAGATGATGCCATTCTCAGCTGATGTACGCACTCACCAATAAGAAAAAAAAGACTTCCTCCAACAGGGTTGAGACGGAACCTTTGAGGTATCAACATGACATCTGAATGCAGGAATCTATTAGCTCTCACAAAAACACTACTGGCCGAAGATGAAAGTTTCAACTTTTTTTCAGCAACACAGTGGGCCAGGTAGCACTTTTCTTGTCCCAAACCTAAAACATCACAAAACTAAATGACATCTCCAACATTGCTTCAGAGGAGATCAATTGTCACGTTTACATGTAAACAATCTATTTACACTCCAGTTGCTTAAAACTTACATTGCTAAAAAGAGGAAACAAAGAATCCAAATCTTTGAACACTTGAGTAAATTCAACTTCCATGTCATTTGAAGACTGCAAAGAACTATATACACTTTTCTTCAACACACACAAATTCACAACAGTGGGATAAGTGGCCGTTTTGTCACTACTTGAGCCAACGGACTCATTTGATGTTTACTCTTAATGATTACATTTTTGTTCAGCAAGGTATCACTTGTAGCAGTGGCTTTTGACTTTCACTGAGTTACTTTTGGAAGCGTTGGGTAGTTGCTACTTTTCCAGAATTTGACAGAAAGACAGGATAAACAGTGGCTGTAAAATATTTTGAGTATTAACGACGCTTGTTTGAAAACAGGATTAAAACGCCTGTTTTCCTTCTAAAAAAAAATCCATTATATGTAAATATCCTATTAGAATCCACTCTCCTCACAAAACTTCTTAAGGCAAAAGCCTAACAACCATAGAGAACAGTAATGAAGAACTAGCCAACTAGAAGTTGTCGATAGTTTTTATAGGGGAGTAAACAATTAAAATTCAGGGTATTTGCGATTCAAACCGGATGTCATGCTTGAGTGTATCATCTCCGTCTCTTAGTAGAGCCTGTTGACCCAGAGACGGGAGTTCGACGGGATCGAGTAGACGGGGAGCTTTCTTCCGTGACCGACGACACAGGGGATCGTGACGAGGAACGCACACGCTTACCTTGCTGCTGTTGCTGAGGAGTCAGGCGACCAGACCTCTCTGGACCAACATCGCCCTCTGCTGACGACTGATTCATACCTAAGAAGAGGGCCACACCACATACTGTCAACACCTTAGATCTTCTGTCATATCTGGTGTAGTTGGCTTTGAACAACCTCGCTAAGTGATTGCTACATGTATTTCGCCTGTCTGCACTATCAAGTGGAAGGTCTTGGATTCAATCCTTAACAGTAACTTTATGAATTGTGCAGGAACAAGCTGTCTCAGATAATCAGCAAGCTACTTTGGAATACTGAGGAAGATCCAATGTGCTGAATTTAATTTCTATTTAATTAATGTATTTAATTTTGAAAAAGTACTGAAAGAAGGCCACTTTGAATGATGTGTCAAAAGATGCATTTTCGGAAATTGCCTTCAGTAGCTTGTTTTTATTTCAGTGGTTGTTATAATTTGTCAGGTCAGTGCACAATATTGCGTAGTTACAATCAGCTGCATGAGAGCACACCCAGACACTGAATTTGGGCAGGAATCAAAACAGGACCCTGCAACATTTGATTTGCAACTACTGATTTGAGATCCTAAAATATGGCCTTTCTCACAATACACAGCATTCACTGAGCTCACACTTCGTAAGGTTAGTTGTAAAGCATCCTTCTTTAGATTTCAAGCACTTTTGTTGCCTGAAACGAATATAATTCACACGCAACTGACAGACTGTACCTTTAAGGATAGAAAAGCTTGATATTTACCACGGCCACTGCCACTCATGAGTAACTTACCGAGTTTCTTTACGGTCAGTGCCACTCATGAGTAACTTACCGAGTTTCTTTACGGTCAGTGCCACTCATGCATAACTTACCAAGTTTCTTTACGGTCAGTGCCACTCATGAGTAACTTACCAAGTTTCTTTACGGTCAGTGCCACTCATGCGTAACTTACCGAGTTTCTTTACGGTCAGTGCCACTCATGAGTAACTTACTGAGTTTCTTTACAGTCAGTGCCACTCATGAGTAACTTACCGAGTTTCTTCTCCACCAGCGCTAGTTGTTCAACTGCCTCTTGACACTCCCTACGTTTGTTCCGCATGGACGCAGACTTCTGTTCCTCCTCTTGCACCGTCAGCTCTTGCTCCACCTCAAGGCGTTTCTGTGTCGCCTGCAGGAGACTCTCAAGCAGCTCTGAAATGAAATCACAAACCACAACATTGAAAATGCTAAGCACTGGATGGAGGGCAATCACTAATGGGAGGGATGTAAAGTGACCAAACTACTTGACTTTGGTGAGCAGGAGTAATTCCAACATTTGTAAGATCAAGCCAGATCACAGATTGCTCAGAAAGTTACAAAGGTTTGAAGAGGTAACCTTTTTTTTAGGTAATTCTAGAAACCTGCGCAAACATTTACAAACTAACAATAACGTTATAAAGAAAAAGGCAAGGACAATAGATTTTTAAAGAAAAGGTGCTTTTAAAAAGCAATCCCACATATTGTCACCGTTCCCATGAAGTGATGCTAATGTCCAAAAAATGAATTGTTGATTTCCTTTTTTTTCCAATATTTTCTTTTACAATATCGTGCTTGACCATTTTCACATGCTCCCACAAACAAAACATCATTAATGTCACAGTTACATTAATGTTGCCGAGGGAAATTATCTTGAAAACAGCATTTTGCGTTTTTATGAAGAGATGCAAAGCTTAACGTCCTTTGAACATGTACAAAACGTATTGCAAGGATACGGCTGAAAAGTAGGTCAACCGGGATTTTCATTTTCAGGAAGTGATGTTAGCTTTGTTACATTCACAGCAGTGCGTGGGTAAAGGCAACATCACCTTCCCTGTGATTATTAAACGTTGAGCAGACGGATGTTCATGTACAAAAGCCAAAGTTCGTTTTCATGAACTGACGTTAACTTTTGGCTAATTAAGTCATTTTCATACTAATAACTTGGGATTAATAAGTGAATGATTAGACATAAAAGAATCATATAAGGGATTTTGTTACAGGAAGTTGTCACAAAATACTTATTTTGGTAGTTTTTATAAAGGAGAAACGTCTCTGGGGATTCTCTCGAAAACCTGTTTTTATTCAAAAGCCACATTAGTGTCACCTCATGGTGAAGGTGACGACATATAAATGCTTACCTATCTGTTTGGAAAGTTGATGGCACGCTTCAGGAATCGGCGCTCCAAATATCACCCCCTTCATTTTCTCTAAGGGCAAGAACTGGTTGTGAGTTCCTCCAAACTTGCCGTTGCTCTTGACACGATTTCCGTCCCTCGTCAGCAGGGTTGGACAGGGCGTTACGTTGACAATCTCACGCCGGTAAGCTGTAGCATCTTCCAAAGTGTCCAGGATGATTACATCACCAAGGAGCTGGCCAAAGACTAAGGGGGGGGGCAGGGAACAAGACATCCAAGATGAAAAGCTACAATCCTGGGCAAATTTTGTTGGGCCTCCAACCCTCAGACCTCCCTTCAATGCTGGGTCGTAGTCTGCTCTCTGGTTGGACATGACAACATTGACCGGGAGAGTGGAGGAGAGGGCTGGAGAGCATTCATATGGCTATTACCAAGCGTCCTAACAATTTTGTCCAGTATTGTAAATTCCTGCAAAAGCAATGACTCTTGGTTCAGCGAGTGCACTGGAGATTGCTGGAAACACAATCTGCCTGCTGCAGTGGTAACACTTTCTGTGAAAAATATTCAGCTATCAGCAGTGCCGTTATTGCTCCACAGAGCTATTAACCACTGGCATGATTCGCTTAGCAAGAAATAGGTTACCGGCCCAAATTGCCATGCAAAGTGCACTCCTAGAGACTGGTTCTCGGTTGATCTTTACAGTAGCACACGATTCTGCTCTATCTCTGCAGTATTTTCAACCTCCAGCTTTACAAAATTGGACCCTGGCTGGTCTGGACTAACCTAGTCTACAGCTTTCCTCGTGGGCTGGGAATTGCAACAGGTGTCTGGCAAAGACTGGGTTTCCTGGAGGTTGGTAAGTCCTGAGGAACCGGGTGTGAGGCAGCTCCCTGGGCAGAAATCACAAGACAAGAAAGTGAAATAAATGGAGCAAAAATAACTGGACTTGAGAGACAAAACATTATTAAAACTGTCGATCTTGAAATACACCTGCTATGTTTGCACTGTTCATCTGCTCAGTCAGGGACCCTCCCTGCTAATCCCCTCGCACAGTGATCGCTCAAATTATATGTATCATTAGGGTTTTTTAGTCAAATGGATGAGAAAGTTCAAGAGGACATGTTAGGGACTTGAGAATGTAACAAGATGAAACGAGCAAAGCACTGACATCATTTTGAACAGGGTGAAAACAAGTACTAGGCGTATATACCCAGCACCCATGGAACAAGTTTAGAACTGCACAAGGAAAACACGTTCAGACCTCTTGAGCCCATGCAAAGACGTGGCGATTAGAGGTCATGACCTCTACACCACCTAGGTCACGGAGTCTACTTTCTACCTGTTCCAGTTGGGGATGCTCTTTCTGAAGATGGAATCCAGAGGGAGGACTTGCTGGCGTCCCTGGGTGGCCTGGTAGACCTTCATGGCTGCTTCCGAAGTCCTCACTACCAGGCAATCCATGTCTGTTAACATGTGCCAAGAGAGGACGTGGGCAATGGTGTCGTCCACAACCTCCGCCAACTGACCGATCTGAGGATCGCATAATAATTGATCATCCACAATCAGTCATTAATACTCATACGCAGACTAATAACACGCGCCATGAAATAGCAAGGTAATAGCGTCCACTTCAGCAAACTGATTGATCTGATGAGAAAACAATCCATAACCAATAACCTTGGTATGTGTGCCATCTCTAGCTCTGAGCTTACACCAAGGGACTCAAGACCAACAACTAACCAATACTCAGTGACAGCATACCAGCAAACCCTACCCCAACCTCAAGCTACATGAACACGAGTACAGCATCACTCCAAGAGCCCAACTCCGAGAACCACACAATTCACTTACTTTACCAAGTATTGCCGGGTTGCTATTCATGTCAACGTACATGCTCAGTTCACATTTCCGTCGCGGTAACTGCAGCATTGTTTCTCGTTGTCGCTGAGCCTCACTTAATAACCTCTGAATAGTCTCCACCTGTAAAATACATCCAAAATATTTACCCACAAGCAAATTAAGGATTTCCTCAGGAACTCCTGATGTATACCTTCAGGGGCCTGTTTGTTTCATGCCGACCAGTGATTCGTCGGTTCACTGACACCAGAACCCGTCCAATGGATGAAGGGAACCAGCAATGGGATCACTGATCAAGATCCAGATCCCCGTGAAACAAAGTGGCTCTTAGGCTTCGCCAAATACCACTTCAAACTGCACTGACAACGCGACTTGACTTAACACAACGTTAGGTCAATGCATAAACAACACAGTTGTCCTTTGATCGAGGTGCGATCTGACAACTACTCCCCCCGCAATTATTCAAGGACTAACTGTTTTGCAAAATAACGTACGCTCGACTACACTGAGCGAGCAAGTGCACAGATGCGTCTGCATCCCGGCTTACTACCACTGGTTGCCATGTTCCATCAACTCCTGCGTACTTACTGTGTTGACTTGGCTGGTTTGGATCAGCAATTTCCTGAGTTCAGATTTGATTTGGTTCTCGTTGTGCTGTGCTTCCTGGACCGACACTGTCAAAATAATAAAAAAAACAAGAAACAAACCCAAACAACATATTAGAAAATCAAGACAATCTTTAGCTAGTTAGTTTTTGTCAGTACTGTTATCAAGAGTATACTCAGTTCTTGATTTGGAAGCATGGCTCCAATTCACGTTCTAAAATGCGGATAATATAAGCATCATTCCAGGAGGTCAACAGATGAAGATGACATGATGATCAGTAACAAAGTAAACAAGGCTTTTTTTTTACTTATGGCTTCAAGTCCAGCACTGTTTTCAGCATGAAATTCACAACTGGATTTAAACATCGGCTGTTGCAACTCAGCAGAAATGATCAAAACTTGGGTTTCACAGAAAGCCTCAAATAAGAACAATAAATCCGTCAACCTTGAAACACAGAGAGGAAGACGGAAATAAAGCTGAGATTTGGAAAGGCTCCCCATGCAGGCGCAACTTAGGGCTCACTAGTGTCCTCTATACACGACAGATGCAACCAACATTGGTGACAGCAGTTTGAGATCTGAAGAGGGACTGGCCTCACTTTTCATCTCCGCAATCAGCTTGTCGGTCGTCTGGAAGAAACCTTGGAAGACGTTGATGGTTTGAAGCAGTGTGTCTCTCTCCTTGGTCAACTGGGACATGCGGTACTGCTTCCTGGCATCTGGGATAATAATAAGAATAACAAAAATACTGCTTTTTTAAAGCGCACTTTGACATAAAACTCCCTTGGAGCGTTTTACAATAAAACAAAGAAACTATGCAATGATTTCAGTAGAAAAGTAACCAAAGAAACTTTATAAATTAGAACAGACCAGCCATAGAATCACTGTAGCAAGCCGCAGAATACAACCACAGTCAACAACCATGAGAAACTATGACCTCTCTAGCTGTTTTATAACAGTTACACAGGCTGTACAATTTCCTGGCAATGATACAAGCCAGGCAAGTCATAAAAAGTAGTGGTTACATCCTTATGAAACTATGGCAATTACAACAAATTTCTAAACAAAAAAAAAAAAGATGTGTGCTACCAGCCCAAGGTAAATAATGGTTCAAATTCTAATGATAAGGTACTACATGAAACCGGTAAAGAATTCAAACTTAAATAGTGAGTTGGTTGTATAGAGCAACGAGGAAATGAATATGCATGGTTTTGATAGTTTCATCAATGAGCTCATACCGTTGTAGAAGAGGAATGGTTGGACGTAAGGATCCACGTTGGTTGGTTTGAGTTGAGGGCTTTGCACTTCCACCTTCAGTGAGTACTCCCCACCATCTTTACCTGGGGTGCTCTCCTGGAGGACTAGATTCTACAAGAAAAAAAAAACATGATGGGTGATTTAGGGTGACCACAGAAATCTGAAAACCAAATTCCAGGCCTTTTCCGGACCTTTCAAGACTAAAATATGGCAATTTCCATGACATTTTAACGCCATCTTGCAGAGAAAAGTTGTTGGGCATTTTGAACTAAAAGACTGCCATAGCCACTACTACAGACTGACTGTACATTTATTTTATCTGTTTCTGTCATCATGTTACAATAAACCCATCAAAGATAACCCTTTCATGACTTTGACTTCCATGACTTTTTCCTGACTTTCTTCCTCTACCAACAGAATCCGGGGACAACTTCTTTTAGCCCAAATTTTCCAATGGCTTTTCCCTAACTTTCCAAGTCAACTTCTTTTACCAATATTTTTAGGATTTTCGGTGACCACAAGGAACCCTTCTGACTAGACTCCTGATCAAAGGGTCAGGGGTTCAGCATCCGACAATTCAAACTGGCAGCAAATTCAATCAGGCGGCCATTTGTTTATACCGCATTACCTGGACCGTGACCACCCCTTTGGTCATGCTGAACTCAGCTGAAGACTTGTTGCCCACCAGCATGGGCAGTTCATTGCCTCCATCACCACACAGGCTGACCACTACCTTCCCTGAGACATTGCTTCCTGTAGCATTGCCATACTGGTCCTGTACAGAGAAGGAAACAGCCAGGCTAGCAAGGACATATTACTTATTGGTAATGAGTTGATCGGTGATGTGGATGAAGTTGGAGTATCGACCAGCCTTATGCTAAGTAGTTAGCCTGCAAACTTTAGACAAAATGTTGAAATCGGTCCTACTCAGAGAGGAAATCTGATTCTAAGACACACTGTGATAACAGACTTCTGACATGATGGTTTCACTGAGATAGCGATGATGTTTATAAACTTCACTGCTCAAATCCATCAGGCATGCAAACCTACGCATACAACACTGCGAGTGCGCGCATGAAGCCAATACGGCATGGGGTCTAGGCCCAACTTAGAGCCCTGGAAAATGTTGAATTCTAGATGCTCTCTGGTGCATTCTGGGCAGTTCCAACCGCTTGAATTTTAGATGAATACATTTTATTTCAAAAATATGCGCAAAAAAATCTTGATATCTGAAATTTTCTAATTGGTACTTGTTGCTGATTTTACTTACTACACGTTAGTAAGACTGGCTTTCTTGGCCACCTTGGCAGCAACCTCTAGCACTCTTCTTTTAGTTGTTGTGGGTTTTGGATGTTGAAGTGGATGCTTGGCAGAGGCATTTTCTTAATCAAGATACTTGACTGATTCTTTTCTGGCCTTCCGCATGTCAGCCACAAGAATCTTGCTGACTGGCTCATGAAGAAAGGCTTTCATCAAGAAGAGTGCTAGAGATGCCTTGTGACCACGTCCTTCCTTTTCGAAGTCATTTTTCCAAGACAAACTATCTCAGATGTTTTTCCAACACGTACATGTCACAGAACGGCAGCACGTGCAGTCCATATCCTGACGTCACAAAGTGCAAGTTGATCGACCACAACTGAATAGAGGGCACTATGATAATCACGAATGGAACAAAGTCAGGTGTCCAGCTCAGTTAACAGTTTCCTCTCATACACTAGCACAGAACAGATGACAATTTCTATCCTTTTTTCCCGCATGGAAGCACAATTGTACAAGTTTCTGCTGAGCAGTGGCTTGGCAGCAGCACATCCGCCGCGACACGATCCGAGGTGCAAGCAAGTGGCGAAAGCACACACAAAGCCTAAGTTGGAATCTTTTGTGGTCCTATATTTTAAAAACGCAGAAATCCGCCTATCTGCAGAGGAGTTGCATGCCTGATCAATGATGGCGCCACTACGGCAATGTAGAACTTCTCAGTATGTGTTTACTCACCTTGAGTTGTAACTTGAGTGTTCGTACTAGTGATCGACTGAGTGATTTCTGAGTGTTGGACACAGTGACCATGGGCTGATGGCTGTCGGGTACCAGTTTGACTGGTGGGCCAGGATGGACCACGAAGCTCAGCTGCAAAGATAGTTAACGATGTTATTTCTTAAAATGCTGAACATCAAATGTGTCTGAAATTTGTGGCTATGTCTAAAAAGAGCTGCGGCTGCAGCTATTTCTAACAGACAATTGTGTTATCCTAGCCACAGCCAGTTAATTCGTACACTGCCTGAGCAACTCTTTGAGCTAGGCGATAAAAATTCTCTTGACTACTCACTGTTTCACTAATGATGGTGTCCTGATGGCCTATCATGACCTGGAAGAACATGTTGTAATGGCCAGCAACTTCTGGGGCCTTCCTCTTCCTGAGTGTGAGAATAGACATCATTGCGATAATCAAATGGAATCTTCACAAAGGTCAGTTGGTTAGAGTTTACAGGAATTGCTTCAGCCGCTCGCATCACTTAGCATCTGTTACTGGTTATTATCAGTGACTATGATCTTATTCCACCAAGGGCTCAGCTCAATCGATGACCATTATCAATACAGTAGAGGACAGGTCTTGCCAGGTACCCAGGATAGTTTTTCAACATAGTTTACCTGGGAAAATTGATAAGTGGTCGACAAACAGTCCATGATCAAACTTGACTGAGGTTAAACCCTTGCTCACTGACATCACGTGCAAAGGACAGAGCTGGATTTTTTAACTGGTCAAAGATGCAGATTGCATAAAGGGCAACTTATGCCAATTACAACTGCTGAATCACGACAAAACGGCTGCATTGGCACACAGTGAAAACACAAACAGCATGAGCTCAATGATGACCACCCCTATACCTGAAGTAGAAGTGTCCAGGTTTGTCATCTTGCTGCCTGTTGTCTGGGACATATGACACTGCTTCTGGGGAGGGTTTGGTCTGGGAGGAGGTGTCAACTTTCCAGAGTCTCATCAGGACGTTCTTGGGAGGCAGCTTCAGGAACACACTACCGTCTTCTGCTTCTACTCTCACGTCGAATGCTGAAAGGAAAAAAAAAAAAGAACAAAAGATGAAAAAATCCAAGCACAGAGAAACTTTGAGATTTGAGGGATGAATCCAAATGGAGAAAAGCGGCACGCTTTGTGCTCTGTATGAACTGGCTTTATGGAAGAATGCTGCTACAAGAATCAAGAACAATTCTGTACTGAACACAATCGCTTTTCGTCTTACCTGGGAAGAAGTCTCCAACAATCAGTGACGGTATTTTTTCAAACTCGACAAAGACCGCGGTTGGTTTGTTAGGGTCAGGCTGGATGTATATGTCCACTGTGCTGACCAGCACATTCCGGCCAACAATGGCCTTGATGGTCAGCTTATGGTGGCCAGTGGCAGCTGAGATGATAGGCCTGCCAAATCCTGCCCGGCCGTCCTTGTCAGCTTTCATCTGCAGGTTGACGTTATCCAAGCCGCTGGAACCCGTTAGTGTCATGCGGGCATTGGTGTCAGAGGTGGGATTATCATTTTCGTCACAGAGCTGGACGGTCAAGTTCTTGTCTATCCTGGAACCACTGAAGACTGACACGGGCTACCATTCAACAAACAAAAACATCATTGCAAAGTTTACAAATTTATTCATCACTGCAAGCATTTCAGAATCTTAAGAGACTATGCAAACCATTACTTGGCACCTAATTAGCGGCATGAAGAATCCAAAAAGTTTGCACTGTGAGGAAAAAGACACCAACCCAAACTGCCAGAGAAAAGCAATTATTGTAACTGTCGTAGTGACATCATAGGACTCAAAACATACAGTTCAAGAAACAACAAAACTTGTGATGCAAGTGTGACGTCAAAAATCTCTTGAAGCCCAAGCCCTAAAGAAGGAAAAGAAAATTCCCAGAGACAAACCTCATAGAGAGAAGTGTCGATGAATGATAGCTTGGTGGGTGGTCCAGCCAGCATTTGTAGCTTCACATACTCTGTGAAGTCATGGTACTTAACACACAGCTCACGCTGTCCTAATGGACCCCCTTCAAAGCGGACTTGACGTAAGGCAAAGCCCGTATTGGGTATAATGAACTTCTGAAGCTGCTTGGTCTTCAGACCTTCCCCCGTCACCTCCAGGTGGCTGAGAGCTCCGTGGGGAACCTGTCAGGCGGAGCAGAAAAAAGGGCAGGTGGATAATAATTATTCCAGTTAGTTACACCTCTGAGCTGGTTTGGCCACCTTGAACAGCAGAAGTTTCTCTGAGTACCTGTCAGAAAAGTCACTGAAAAGAGCAGGTGGCTACTTTTTGGACTACCTTAAAATGCAGACCGTTGCTGTGGTCACATAGACCTGTCCAGAGTTCTTCATGATCTTGGTAAGCAAACAGAAAACTTCAAGATTTGGCCAGCCACTGCTGGGGACACTACAAGAGAACAGAGACTGGCCATCATAAGACCTGCTTCAACCAGCCTATAAGATGCATCAACATGCTTACCTTCTTGATTGGGTTCCCATGAGAATCTGTCACATTGACGATGATGTCTCCATCCAAGACCTCTCCCAACCGAACCTTCTTGCTGCCCTGACAAACGCACTTGATCTGTGAGACTTCACCTGGCTCAGGTCTGTGACCAATAGAGAATGACACAGGTTCAAAATACAGGATGTAGCAGAAGGGAGCTGAAGATTGCAGTTAACCCCTTTGCGATGGATGACGGCAAGAGCTGCCATAAAAATTGAGATCCTCAGCCTGCTTTTCAGCTATTATTCTCGGCCCACGCTCAAGCGAACACGGTGAAAGAAGGCAGACCCTGGCTCTTGTATATATGGTGATTGGCCTTTGTGTGTAGCCCAGAAATGAAAAGACGAAACAAGCCTTTCATGTAAACAATTGAGATGGAAATCCTCACCTGATTGTGAAGCCAAACTCCAAACCCGATCCATCCGATAGACTGAGCTGGACATATTTAGCCTCAGCGGCCGAGGCAGGCACCTTGATGTCAGGCAAGATTCCTTGCTGCACCTTCTCATGACTGAGTCTGGGCATCCAGCTGACCTTGACCTTGCTGGCAATCTCTGGGCTGATCTTGATCTGTCGGAAGCCCTCATCAAACAAGGCAAACACTGCACCACAGGGATTACAAAAAATACTTTCTACAACCTCCAGAGCCCCTTCAAAATTAATCAAATTTGGAGGGATGTAGCAGGACCAAGGAAGGTAGAGCCGGCCAATATCATTTTTGCTTGGGGCTTAACGGCCCTGAAAAGTTTACGTACAAAGAGTGTGCTATTGGGTTTTCTGCAAGGTGGTGGATTTTCGAGGATTCAGGAAGATTACGGGAAAAGTGCCTAGGAAGCAAGGACTAGGGATGACAATGCTCTAGAGAGGCACAGTAGTTTCAGCAAGGCATATAAAGTAATCAATCTTAGGTAAGGATCATCAGAATGCCTTTTTGATCATGAACACACTCAGAGAAGGCACCTTTAAAAAAAAAAACATTACAAGAATTGGGAGAAAAAAGATTCTGCTCTTGTGCTTCTATGATGTCAACTCACAAATTCCCTTGATGTGGTCTCCAGCCGGCCATCTCAACTCCTGCTGATGTCTGAGTTTGGTTGACCCTGAGTTTTCTGTGTACCACATGTCAATGTAGTGAGGATTGGAATTGGGTAGGACTTGGATGACCTTCTCAATAGGTGAGATGTCACTGAAATTCTTCAGACGGGGGCAAGGAATTAAGCAGTAGTTATTCATCAGAAGACAAAATAAATACATCAATAAATGACTAAAAAGGTACAGCAGTATTTATCAATGCACACTCAGCAGCAAAAAGACGCCGACAACCAGAGACCTGATGAAATACTAGTTCTCAGACTGTATGGTTTCCTACCGGGAGCCAGACTTTGGCCGTTATCTTCTGCCCTTTCTTCAGGTTCTTGAAGAAGATGATGTTGCCTGTCAGCGTAGTCTTTCCTGTGCTACAATCGCCACAGTATGTTGGCAACCCGGGAGCACCAAGGAACTGTTAAGCACAACGACAGGCAAAATGATGGTTGATTGGAAAGCGTGTGTCTTTGCATATTAGACTGTACAAGAGGAAACCAAATGAAAAGCTCTTCTGTTGTGGTTCTGTGTACAAGTTCTGGGCACAAGACCTGGCTAGTAACTCTAGCTACAAGCTCTGCCGATCAACCCTCCCTATTAGCTCTACTACCAGCTCTGCCTAGCAGTTCTTCTTACCTTACAGGTGACATCCAGCTTTGGGTGGACAGTGATATTCCCTGCCTTGTCTCTAACCTCGATCGTCACATTCAGTGCCTGACCATTCTCAATGGAGATCTCTTCAACGAATGTAGGAACATGAAGGGAGTGAGGTTGACCTGTCCGTAGAAACAAAACTACATTTATTCAAAATGCTAAAAGAAATTGATAGTCTTGTGAGCAGCTTCATTTCTTGTTTCTTGGGAATCCAAGGATTTGGGATGTTCCCCTTGCGCACTTGGCACAAGGATCCTGAGTCTTACTTGAAATAAAAAATCTTTCAGTAAGTATTTGATCAGTTTTCATTTGAGAAAATGAAACTGAGAGGAGAAGGGTTCGAACCTAGGACCATCATTTCTCTACTGACTGAGCTTACAGAGTCATGGTGGTCTCATTTCATCCCCCAGTACCTAGAAGATATATAAACTGTGATACTTGACCCTTCTGCAATGACACTGATTACGTACTGACCTGGAGATAGTCTTATCTTCAGGGTCTGTGTTGGGAAGGCCAGGCCTGGGAGAGTCACTTTGAAGTTAAAATTCTTTCCCTGAAAGGAGCCTACATCACCGATGGCCGTCACATCCTTGACGAGCAGTGTGGTTCCTCTGGCTTGCACGCCGGCGTAGCTCAGCTCGAGACCGCTGCATAGGATGGCAAAATGAGGTCAGAGTTCAGTGAACATTGCAGGTGAGCACCGTGATACCTTGAGACATTGCTGCGTTTTAAAACAACTTTTTTTCTCACCTTGCCTCAAGGACCGGCTTCATGTTGGGCACCGGCTTGGTGGAGTGGTTGAACTCATCTTGGAGTTCCAGTGGGATGTTGAAGGGAACACCCACTCTGAAGGGCGGGTCCAACAATCCCACGCTGAATTTGCTGGGTGGAGCCTCTGTATTGGAAAGGAATTCAAAGAAGTACACTGTGGTTACTTGGAAGCACTGACCAAGAGCACTATCTGATCAACTTCTCCCATGGTATAATGTCTCTAATCCAAAACTGATGGAAGCAGGTTGCAAACAGGACTAGCTATTGTCTTGAATGCCCTGATTTTACATTCTCCAAGAGTTCAAGAGTGTCAAAGTAATGTGCTCATTAACCACTACCTGCCGGGGACTCCGAAATCGGAGCCGT
>NW_019091398.1:274214-300310 GCF_001949145.1 Acanthaster planci
AAGGATTTTGAAAACAGAAAAAATGATAGTCATGCCGGCCCAGCATTATAAACGTTGAAAAATGCCCCGGTACGAAGTGGTTAAAACTGGGCAAAGGTCAGCACATCAAGTAAGTCTCCCCAACAGGGAATTAGACTTTAAAAGACTTTGGATAAAAATCTACCAACAGGCAGAACAAACTCTCTCAAGGATCGAGAAAATAAAAGACTCATCAAAAGAATGAGCATCTTGCCTGTGATGCTGAATTTGATCTTGTGGTTGGGCAGTGGCCTACCGCCAAACGCTGTTACTCCACTCTCATTCAGGACAACCTGGATCTTGATGGTGTGATCCCCAAGATTCTTCATGTTCTCTGCAAAAAGTTAACCACAAAGTGATCGGAGGACTACTTCAGATAGGTACCACAGACTTCAAACTTTAGTTAGGCACTGATAAATAGCATGTGACCTTGCTTGAGTAAACTGCAGGTCCAGCTCTTTGCAGCTCTGCTTAGCAAAACTGGAGAGCCTCTGCTTAAATTCTGAGCTAATGGAATGACTCACCCATTCTCTTGAACCAATAGGACCACGCCTTGACGTACTGACTAAGATGAGAGACCAGCTCCTCCTCACCATTGGGAGCTGCACGAAGAAAGTGTTACAGAGGATGAGATGTCTATTGGACGAGTGAGTAATAGGCTCAACAGTGGGATTTGAACCTACAACCACTGGAATACCTGCTAATGAATTTCAAATTCTGTCCAGTTTCTTTATTTGTTCAAACTTTGTTTACTAATTGGGCAAGTAAATATTAGGTTCAACTGTGGGATTGGAACCCCCTACCACTGGAATACCAGTTTAACCAATCTGTGAAACTTGTTTACTCTAAATGTGGTTTATATGCAAACGGTCTGACACAAAGACACAAACACAAGTTTATTTACAATAATGTGGGGAGGTCTCTGAATGCAATGTCATGACATTTTGACAGGGATGCAAGGACTATGGAAGCAATTCTGAAAATGCCTTAAAAGTGACTCACTGTGTAGGATGACTTTGAGTTCCACCAAAAGTTTCTTAGCAGCAAGGTGTGATCCGGGAAGGCGGGAAATTGACTCGCCTTTACGATTCTTGATGTCCACTTGGATGGCGCCTTGGTCAGAGATGATGAAAGGATTAAAAATGGGGGAAAGTTCACATACTCGAGTGCCTAGGACCTCAGGAATATGCCATGAAAAACACTGAACTGGCAGTCCATTTTGTTTCTGACAAGAGCAACACAGCTGCAAACATTCCAGTGATGCTACTGGTGGACCTGCACATTTCTAGACTAGACTCTAGAATATAGATTGTTCCCATTGGGAACAGACTGAAAACACCCGATATTCCTGAAAAAAATATTCAGGACTTTGCAACAAACATGATGTCTTCTCACCAACTGTGCTTCCAGCAGCCATCCTGTCTCCTTGCTTGACTTGGTTACCTTCAGGCCAGGTGACAATCAGTTTCTCTGGCAACCTATTAGGTACCACAAAGAGTGGCCAATGCATTGAAAATGACACTCTGATTTGAGAAACGAGGAGCAAATATTTCTTTAAATCAAAGCAACATCCTCCTGCGACAACATAAAATGTCAGGACTGAACCTGCAGATGTACCTTCAAGTAGCGAGGACAAAAATATAATTAGATCAACATGTTCAAGATTTCAAAGAGAGTTCCTTGTGCAGTTTTCTGAACTACTTGAGGCATCTATGTTGATGGCTTACTTTCCCTCTTCTTCCTCGATGAATCGTTTCAAGATCCTGTCATTAGCTGACCGATCCAACTTGGACAGGGGGACGACCTTCACCTCATCGTAGAGCAATTTTGGCTCCTGCAAAACCAAATCATTTCAATCTCACAAAGATTTTCAGGCCCAAAATGGCGAATAGAGAACTCATTTTTTCCCTCAAATTTTATAGCCGATTCTACTGACAACCTCTGATGTTATAAAGGGCTCTGGTACACTCATTATTTATCAACGTCAAACAAAAAGAGGCAGATAGACATGGTTCATGGATGAGCACTTGGGAAAGGGGAATCATGACTTCCTGGTACATAAAATAGTTCTCCAACCTGTGCAATCTCCATTTCTCCACCTGTGGCAAAGACATCCCCCTCATGGTGTCCATACAGGAGAAACCGCTTGATGGTACCTGTGATGATGGGAACAGTACGAAACGTCCGTACCTAGAAAGCAATGCACATTAGACTGGTTGACTGAGGTTTGTGGTAGCCTCAAATTAGGAGTTAATTGCTTGGGGAACAATCCTGACTTGACTTACCAGCTGGCCTCTCTTGAAGATTTTACCGTCCCACTCGATGGCCTTGTAGACGGCCCAGGGCGACTGCTGTCTCTTGACGGCGATCTCTGGCCGGGCGATGGCTCCCTCAAAGCTGCAGAATTTTACCTGCTTGTCATAGGTCTCATGACATTCCCTCAACCATTCATGGAACTGACGGTCAATCTTCACGCGCTGGGCCTTTAATAATTGACAGCAAAAGGCTGCTTGTTTAGAAAATATTAGCTCAAAGAATTTGTAGAGGGAGGCAGGGTAGCCCAAGGGTAAGACTACGGAAAGAGTTTTTGACTTGCCTGGCCCAGGACAATCTTCTGGAAGATTGTGTTTTTATCCTTCAGTCTGACCTCCAGGTCAATGAAGGTCAACTTGTTGGTACTGACTTCAAACTTGTCATTGGTCCACAGCACCCCTGAGATTCTGTTGTAGCACTCCACAGGGATGGGCCCCCGCTTCTTAGGTGCGGAACACCAGTCAAAACTGCAAAATGATCAGAGTGACGGAAGTGAACGTGAAGCCCGAACAATGGTGCACATGACAGGATTCAAACTGCTCTCTCTTGAACATGACCAAATGGGAACTACTTTATATACCAACCTCAAATCAGTTTCACAAAACTGCTAAGTTAACATTTCCAAGACAAGTTACCAGCTGACATGCCAAGTGTTCTTCACTTGTTCCAGCTGGTTGTCAGCTCAGTTTACAATATAAATGTACTTGCTGATTATTATTTATTTGTGATTATTTTATATACTGTGCTAAGCAGATCCATGAAATTGAACTCCTGCTGGGCAAGTCCGGAGCTTACTTCTCAACGCATGTGTAAGGGATGAGTCTTCCACTCCAGTAACATTCAAAGATGGGTCGATTTCCTCTAGCTGGTCTGTCCTCATTATAATAGTCTTCCTCCTCAATAACGTCTCCATCAACTGTTGGAAAGGAACACACAAGAATGGGGATTATCACGTTGGAACTGAAAGGCTATTCACCAAATACTGGGCTATGTCACTCTCTCCAAACCCTGTACCAAAATGTTTGTAAGTAACTTGGAAGTGCAATCAAAGGGGAAAGCTTAAGAATTTTAACAACAGCTGCTGTGTCTGTTTGCAACAGAACAAAGGGCTTTCCCCCATTCTAAGTTTAGAGAGAAGTGCACTTATGCATGTGTCCTTTAAGACATGTCGACTAAAAACGATCCGTGTACGAGACTATAAGATTTGCAGAAAAATATAAAGGCCAAAAAAAGTCACGAGATGACATCATCGTGACGAATTCAACCTTGAGGGCCTATTGTGAGACTTGTGATAGCTATAACATCATTGTTCTGGAAGCACCTATGTATTAGGGAATTTGCTTGGAATATTCTTGATGAAAATACTAACTTGCAAAGGGATTAGAGTCCTCTACAGAAAAAATGTGTACAAAATGAACAGGTTTTGGGGGAGAAGAGTAAGGAGATAAGGGAAAAAAATCTTGACAAAAAGAACGGCTTTTATGCAACTAAGGCCAAAAAAAGGCTTTAATCTCTGGTCAGTGCACACATCGAATTTCTAGCATGCGCATCAATCATTTTTTCTCAGTGAAAGCAGCAATCGCACCCTCTATTAAGCTGCAATAGCACCCTCTATTTCAGCACTGCCTCAACAATCTTGCGGGCAGCTCGATCTTTTACTTAGGGCGATAAATCCTGACGCGATTGATATCGAACAGTAACAGCAGAGTATGGATATCAGGGCTCGAAATTGGGCTAATCATCACGGGAACAAGTGCTTGTTCCCTAGACAGCTGAATTCGTCACTTTATGGGAGCAAGTAGCTCTCATACAATGTAAAGACATATGTTGAAGAAAAAAAAGTAAAGACCCTGGTCCTTACTGTTGCTTTTGTTTAAATTGACGACACTGATAACTTACAGTTGTTATTTTTGCAGGCATGCACGCGACGTACAACTAGTAGTGAGTACAGGCCCAACTGGAGTCTCAAATGTGCTTAGCGATGCTACACAAAAAGTCTGGCACCGGGCCTTTCTAACGTGCGTATGCACACAGACATAAAAGGGAACTAACTACAGCAATAGAGCATTTTTGTCCCAAGACGATTAGGCTGAGACTTTAGTTTCGCTGGTTCCAGCTATTTTGGAGCATGGTTCAAATCCACATGTTCAAGCTATGACTGGAACCAGCAAACTGAACTCTAAGCCAAACCCACTCGTTTGGCTTGAATTTACACACAAGGGGCCAGTTTCCATACAGTCATGACACTGGCGGCGGGTATGTATGTACGTTCATGTGTGTGCATGCATCACATTCGAGACTGCGGCGTGCGCTTGGCGCCATCGTAAACAAAATTTTACCGTGTTATGGTTCCATGACAAGGCTGATCCAAAGTGAAGAAAAAAGTTTAGGTGTTTTTTCATGACAAAAGTAAAAACAAGCAGTAAACATGTTCAAGTACATGGAATCAAATGGGCGTAAGTACTTGCGTCCATCATTATGATTTACGGGTGCATTTCTGAGGAAAACGGGCACATTTTAGCTACCTGCGCCCATTAATTTCAATTCCTGGATATGAAGTTGTTAGTTGTCAGCTTGTAATGATAATAAAGCTGGTCTTGTCCCCTGACTCAACAATGTGTCTGCAGTTGTACAATCCAACCCTAGAGAAAAAAAAAGCCGCATCACCGCATCAATTCTGGAACATCAATCTGACCAGAGACAAAGCATTTTTGTTTGGCCTAACAAAAAAGTCACCGATCAAATCCCTGTGCATTTTCCAACACCTTAAATAACTCTGACACAGTTGAAATTTTGACTTTGTTACACAGGGTATGTTCAGCACGGTACCCACCTCCAGGAATTGAATCTACAGCAGGGAACGTCTCCTTGTCATACAGGAATGGATGATATCTCAGAATCCCTTCAACAATTCCAGTGCCTTCCACTACGGCTCGGAATTCAAACGAGTCAATAGCACTACGGATGTACCTGCCACAAACAGAAACAGGTTCTGAAAATCAATGCACGTCTGTGTCGAATTAAAAAACCCTAGTCTGTAAAGTGCAGACATAAAGGCTCCTAATGCACCAGCCTAACCCCTAACAGAATGATTACAAACAAGACGCAGTACAATTCCTTTCAAAGTTTCTGGTCTGCTGGTACCAGACCATCATTTTTGACTCACTTTGTTTGCATATCATCCTTGATATCTCGGAGGCTGATAACACGCGGCGTCTTGCCTCGTTCGTGAATCTCCACGGTGATGTCGATATTCTTGAAGGGGCTTATGGGCCGTTTGTTCCCCAACCCAGAGGCTTCGTTGCCACGGGGACCATGGATGTAGTAATGGTAAATATGCCTGGAGTAGATCACAAAGACAAGGTTTCTCACAGATCAGAAAGAGCAGTGTTCCCAAGTAACTTGTGGAGTATTTCAGGTTTAAAGACACTACTTTTCGTGGATGAAATCTCATAGCCATTCAACATTTGACTCCATCTTGTCTCCCGTTTTCATTTCTTTTGTTCCTTTATCTAGCTCTGTGTCTTCCACACGAAATAATCCCACTTACGCCAGTTGTCGGCACCATCCCACGAAGTCATGCTTGAGATAGTGTATGTGGTGTGAATTAATACCGGTGATGATGACATGAGTGAAACTCTCCTTGCCGATTTCTTCTTTGATCAAATTCTTCAGGTTCTGATCATCACTGCCCAAGTGACGAGCATCGCCCACCTGAGAATAAAGAAATCAAAACGTGTTGTTTCCAGTTCCCTCTTCTTAACTTGCTTTGGAAAAGTAAAACTCTGAAGCAAAAAGGAGGCAAAAGTCTCACTTGGATTACTGACTTGGTGGACATAAAGTCCAGGTTGTCATTAAACATTTCAAGATGTTTTGAGGAACTCACTTCAAGGCAAAATCAACACATTCAGCATGAGCCATAGCAACCCTGCCTGATTTTACTTCATTACTGAAAACCGATTTTTTTTTCCAACTGGAGAATTAAAGTTTAGTTTTGTTCCCTAAGAATGATGGCCAGAGGTCCCGTACTGGTCTGTTGCTGATAAAACCGCTGTAGATGGACTCCCGATTCTTCTCTCGTCTCTCAAACTCCTCCTTGGATATTGTCAGTTCGTGCACATCTCTGGAGTCTTTAGGCTTTGTGATCATCTACACAGAGAAACAAATCTTGGTTTACTCTACTGATCCCTGGCATTTTTTTGATTATGACATTACTATCCCTTCATTATGGGCCACTTAAAAAAAATTCAGCAAAATTCATACCTACAGTTATTCCAAATTCAATCTCACTGATCAATGTAAATTTTGCTTCAGCAAAGACCTACTGTAATGTGAATTCAAAACATGTTAATTCAAAACATGGAAAGCTGACTGAGGACATTTAACTTTCAAAATATTCTTATCAATGGTAGCCGAACAGACAAAACACCAGGGGTACATGTAAATGTTTCTCACTCTTGACTCAGGGGGGGGTGATTACGATCCATGCTCTGGGTTTTGTACTGGTCATCTACGTTGTGGTCATCTAAATCCAAACCAACTTAAATGACACAGCGTTTGGAATAAAACTCAACCATTGTTACCCTTGTGCCTTGGCCGATGAAGAATATGGCTTGTTTGCCACCAACACCAAAGTATGAGATGTCGCTTGTGAGTGAACGAGGTACCGCTTCGTTGGCAGGTGAATTGGACCTGTTGTCATCATCATCAGTCCTGGCAAAATTTGGTGTAAGATTTTACTATCAATCAAACGTATCCTCAGTCCAATAACATGAATATCAACATGATGGTGTCTTATGAGGTATGTGAGGTAGAAGGTTTGTTTCTGAATTACTATATGTAGTGGTCCAGGTTGATTTTGACTCACTGTTTCGGTCTCCTCTCTTTGCGGATGAATTTGGAGAGACGGTAGATGGCCCAGTTGTTTAGCTGCCTGGATGTCATGCCTTTGCCGTTGTCTATGATACAAATCATACTCTTATCTCCTGATTCATCCAAAAACTGGAAAGAAGTTCAAATTTGGAAATTCAGTCCAAAACAACTGTGCTTATAAATATGTCAGACCTTCTACTCCTCATCAAAATCTTGACTTTCTTTTACATGTACTTTAAGCTCAATACCAGTGATGATCTTCTGACGCATTTTCCTTACCAATCTTAGTTCAATTGTCCTGGGTCCCAGATTGTCGCAAGTTGCTGTCAGGGAATTATCAATTAACTCTGCAAAGGCAAATGCTGCAAAGACAAACCAAAGGAACACAAGCAGGAATTTCAGAGTTTAATGGGATGTGTAATTCAACAATATGAACTACTGTATGGAAGTTTTTTCCACTCCATGTTGAAGGTGTCATGATGGGAGAATGGTTGTTAACAGGGTGCTACGGTGGGATTATAATTATGATGTCAAATAATGAACTCCCAAGCTGCAAGAGACCTAGTGACAACATGGGAAAACCCCAAAGGGCAATTTACATGTACTCTTCCCAGGAAAGGATAGGTAGGATTCAGAGACTTACGCAGGGGGTTTTGTCCTGCACTGGCATAGTATTCATACATTCCGCTCTTGACCAGTGTGTCATAGTGAGGCAGGAACTCCACTCTCTCCTTGGCAGGGGCTGGCAGATTCTGATTGATGTGATTGAGGATGTATAGTGTGTCACCAGAATCAATAAGTTCCTCTGCAAAATTGGGGGAACAAAATTGGAGTCATCTCGAGGGACTGTTAGTTCATGTTCAGGAATGTACAGTGCCCCTTTTGTAGTTCTCTTCTCGAAATGGCTGGAGAGTTGCAGCTACATAAAATGCAAATGAGCATAACCAGAGTACTAGTGATCATGGTATGCATGTATATATATGTACATATGGGTGTCTCCATAGCTTGCAGACTTTTTTGTCAGTTTAGTTTCTATCAGACTTGTATTTGAGTTGCGAAACATCAAGTCTGAGTCACTTCTCTGGAGTCCAAGTCCTGACTCATCCAGGTCAAGTCCAAGTCATGAGTCACAAAGGTTGAGTGCAAGTCCGAGTCATTAGTCACCTTTATTATTGTATTGGAAACCCACTGTCTGCGAAAAAAACGGAATGTTGCATTTTTCATCACAACTTTTCTCTGATTTAATGAACTGGAAAAACATGTGCATGCATGTCAAAGGGACCATGGAAAATCAAGTATGACAAACAGTCTTTTGACCTACATGTACAAGTGATCTGTATGCCCTGTCCTTTGTATAAACTTCCACAAATATGGTGCTCCTTTCCAATGGTTTGCTCAGGGCAGGTTAATTTTAAAATGGATGCCATGGCCGATCTTCTAGCTTTCACATGTACACACAGACTGTACCAACCTCGGATAGTTACACCTTTCTGTTCACTGATTTCCCCTGTATTCACCTGCAACTCAGATTCTTTGAACAGCAATACACGTGGTTCAAAGCTATTGCTTGGCAAGGCACCAGTCTGCGTTACATAAGAATAGTCCGATACTGAATGCATCAATGTGTATTAATGCAGTATCCAGTTTGGATGGCAAGCTTCACGTTTCTGTTTATTGATTTCCCCAATTAATATATGGGCAACCATGCATGCACCGCAGTAGCTGCACCATGAGTTGTTTTGCTCAGTGAAAAAAAAACCACACTGATGTAATTTATGAAGAGTCACAAGTCATGCAGGTCGAGCCCTGAGTCTGAATCTTATGTCAAAATGACTTGTGTCTGAGTCGTTAAAAATGTGACTTGAGTTGGACTCGAGTCTGAGTCACAAGTCATACAACTCTGGTTTCTACTAGACCCGAATCAAGTCGGATTTACATGTACAATGCCCTTCCTAGTCAGCCATCCCTTCAGGCTGTATGCAGTACACGGTCGTTGTGTTCAGCCCAGCAGCTCGCATAACCCTTACAAGGCGTCCTCATTTGATAGCCTTTATTGTATGTGTGTCATACATGTACATGTATCCGATTTGATGGATAAGCCAATTGGAACCTCATCGGTGATATGTAGTTGTTCATAATTGCGTACGAACGACATGATCTTGCATAATGCATATGGAATTTCCACCAATCAAAGTAGTCAGACCTGTAGACTCATTCATTATAATGCAGGTATAAACAACGTAAAAACAAGTCTGGCAGTGTGATTGGCCGCTACCGCTTTTGGTAGATGAGCCCACTCACTGTGTATAAACAATTGGCAGATTCATCAAATCAGGATTTCTGAACTGAAATCATAATAATAAGTGGACACAAGAGGGCGCAAAGCACATAACAACATGAGGCCTCAATGGCATCCAAAGCATAAATGAAGATGTCACAGAGATCCCAGCTTGAGTCAAGTCTGGTTTCTACACATGTGCACTTACCATATCCCCCATTGTCTTTTATTTCCTCTCGGTTTGTTGTTGCTATCACAAAATGGATGTTGTTGCTAATGTTGAATTCCTTGACAAAGAAAAAAAGAACCGATAAGAATTAATCATGTCAATTAATGGACCCACCTATGGAAATAGCAGTCTCACTTACAAGCAGGTAAATTTTCATTGGTTGCTTTTATTATGGATTAACTCGCCTGTACAAAGACTGATAACATACAGAGTAGGTTGGCTTTAACTCTGCAGGAAAAACAATGATAGTATACTTGAACTTCTACAAGCTGTTTCCTCAATTTTCTTCAGGCAAACTTAAATTCTCAACTCAGATTGGTCGATCTACGGCAATAAACAGTGTGATAAATGTATATAACTGTATTGCATGGTTCACGTCAAACCCCGCTATAATGCACTCTTCTAACTCAACGCATTGCGGTATATTTACGCTAAAAGCAAAACGCACAACTGCAAAATCTACTTTAAATTCACAGGTGGCACATTTGAGAGCATACATGTAGGCCCCTATAGCATCTTAACTGCATGAAGTGATGCTTTACATCACACATAGTGATGCTATACCGTGCATTTCGACTGTTGCTGCATTAATGTTTGGGCAAAATCATACCGCACACGTATATTTTCAGTGCTGTTTTTGTACAGGTCATCACAACCTGCTTACTTTTATAGGCAATTAAGGTCCCCTAAGTAGGGTTAGTGGAAAAAAGTTTTTTTCTGAGGTCGGGAGCCAAAAAAGAGTTGGTCGGAAATGAGAACCACAGAATTTAAAAAGGGTGCCCTTACAAATAACCGGTCAAACTTATATCAAAACGTTTCTTCAAAATACCTCTCCAAGATCACTTCAAACACAAAACAGAAAAACAGTTGAAAATTTATAAACCTCCCTATCCAGACCTGGTCTGAGTACACTAGCTTGGACCCTATCTCCATTTAACACTAGAACACAATCTGGTATACAAAGGTTCAACCAAATTGACAAAAGTGGGTTTAATAGGGAAAAATGAATGGCCTGACAAAAACGTCAGATTTCACCCTCAAAATGGGAAAAAAAACACCATTAGATATGCCTCAAGGTACAATTAGTTTGAGGATTACACAGGAGGAGCTTACTGGTAGCTTTACTTAAAATGTGGATGAAAAGTGCCATTTCCTGTAAAATTCCGAGAGCTACCGAAGTAGGGCACATACAGGGTACCAAAGTCGTGACCCAACTTGACCTCACACATCATTATGTTGCGAATGTGCTTCCCTTGTGCTAATGACTGTCCTCTGACATGTATAGTGACTGATCGCACATAAGTAGCTGACCTTGTAACTGAGTGGCCAACACCTACATAACCTACTCTGCATGTGATCACCCATTAGATACACTGCACATGTTAAGAAGCACTTGCTGGCTAAAGGGCAGCCAGGAAGCACAGTCTTTACATAATGACATGTGAGGTCATGTTGGGTCCAGTCTTATTGCCATTTGATCATTACACCAATGGCAACATGTGCATTGGGAGCCTTCCGAATTTAATCTGATATTGCGTGTTTAAAGTATAACTCAACATGTAAGTGCCTCTGCTCTAACATAATCTTTAAACTTTACTTGTACCTCAGGAGGCACACGTGTACATGTAGATCTACTATTTCTGGGGCTGTTTTGAGTGTGAGATCTAATGCTTTTGTTGGGCCCATAATTACAGTCATTCTCCTAGTTCCGGATTGTGAAAATTATTCCATGTGATTGTGGCTCATCTAATTCACAACTCAAGTGGAATGGGATTAATAGTCCACCTTGTGTGAAGGAAATACGACAGAAGCATTTCCCAATTAAAGCTTTCAATTTGGAAAGCTTTTACAAATGTGCTTCCTGTATTTTGGAAGATGCAGGATCACCGAAAGTGCCAATGCTGCTTTTCCCACACGTAGCTCTGGATCAATTTAAGCAGTTCCAGATTAGGGCAAAACTTGCATGCATAAGAAATGATGGCATGAGATTATCCATTTTCAGCCAGAACCACCCTAAAAGCAGATTTTCTGACAAAGCTACAATTCAGTTCATGTAACAGAATTCTGGGAATTTAAAAACAGAGAACTTGCATACATGTAAGTGTTTTTGAAAGTTTCAACTCAACAAGACGGATCAAAACTGATACTGTCCCCCATGAGCATCTGAAAGCTAAGCTTCATATGTCGAATACATGGGAAGCTACTGAAGTGGATTGCCAACTTTCTTCAGATACGTAAACAAAGAGTGGTGTTCAATGGATCTAGTTCTGATTGGGATTCTGTGGACTCCAGCGTACCCCAAGGCACAGTCCTCAGCCCCCTTTTATTTTTGCTTTATATCAATAATATAACAGATAACCTTCAGTCAGAAATTTGTCTTTTGCTGACGAATGCATTTCATATAGAAACACCAACAACAGGGCTGACTGCATCATACTTCAGGAAGATATTGATACACTCTATGAATGGGACACAACGTGGCAAATACAATTTAATATAAAGAAATGCTACATCATGCATATGGGAAACAAAAGGAAGAAGATCTGCAATACTTATAATCTGAATAATCATTCTTTGTTAATGGTGGATCGTCATCAGCATCTGGGAGTCTTTCTTTCTCACAAATTTAAATGGGATTATCCTTATGATTATATGCTCAAGAAGGCTAACCAGGTCCTAGGCATGTTGCGTAGGAACTTAAAGCAGTGCTTGAAAATGGCAAAAACAACTGCTTATTTAGCACTCGTTCATCCACACCTGGAGAACGTTTCAGTAGTATGTAATCCTTCAAGGTCAAATACACCAATAAGCTTCAGATGGTTCAATGATGTGCAGCACACTTTATTGACAACAACTTTAGTAGAGTGTGACCGATATGATCACAAACCTAGGGTGAGATACACTTCAACAGTGTCGTGAGGCTGCTAGATTGATCATGGTGAAACAAATATTTATTGGTACATAAATGGGTGCTATTCCGAAGTCTATTGTCAAGCATGCTTCTACAAGACGATGTAGAACAGCCACTGGAAATAGTTCTCAACTTGATTTGCCTTATAGCAGAACTGAAGCACAACCTGTAGGAATTCCTTTGTACCCAGAACTTGTAGAGATTGGAACAGGCTTCCTGATACAATAGTCTCAACAATTCCAATCGGGTCTTTTGGGAATCAGGTTCTTGAGTTTATCAGATCAATTAACTTTGTGCCACTCTTTCTTGGTTCCCCTGTGGCCATACATGGATTCAGAGAATCTGTTGCTATGTACCAAAGAAGAAGAAACAGGCAAAGACCAATAAACCGTTGACCAACTCAGACATACCTGGCCTTGACATCACATATAATTGATAATGTGCATGTAGTTGGATATACACATGCACACACATGTACATATATTTACATGCCCAATCCAGAAATAGGCAAACATGTACAGATGTACATGTACAGCATGTACATGTATGTTCAGTCTTCAGCAAATTTTCAAATACTGGAGACCTTAGAAGTCATTTTGGTTCAGTGGGCATTGAAAGAGTTCACATGACTGTACAGTATGAAAAAAGGAATAGCAGCATTGTAATCACACTTTGTTAATAATGTACCGCCGTTTCCTAATTTTCGGCTATTTTGTGGCTCCTGTGATTTTTATAAACTGTCCAAACATATCAAAGTGTGAGTCAGAAATCTGCCATATTTCCTGTTTCTGTCTCAATGGCAAACAACTACAGTGCAATTCAACCAATTAGAATGCAGCTTTCATATGAGGGTGAAAGGAAAATAAAAAGAAAGAGTCAAGAGCCACCTTGTAATTGGTCAAGCTGTCTTACTGCTGACAAGGATGATCTTTCAATAGACATGACTGAGAGTTAGCACTTGCTGTAGTGTAAGTCTTGTGTGGTGTGGGTAAGCAAAAATCTCAGAAATTTCATCATTTAAATTTGCTATGAAAATGACAGTAAGGTAAACATACCCCCATCCAACAATTACATAAACGATCAGAAGAGCGAAACGTCAATTATACATTGTGCTAACATTGATGTGTGTAAGGTTTGTAAAAATGTTTCAGTTCTGGAAGTATGAACCAACATGATTAACTTAAAACAGCATGAACAGATGACAGATAGGCCGAGGCCTACCCAGGATGCCCGGGATATAGCCTACATTATGGACCAGGCCTACACCATGTACACCACAATTTATGCCGTGGCTGTTGTTATGGTATTATGGTATAAAACATGAAACTTAGGCAAAAAAAAAAAAATGGTCCATCTGAACTCACGCACCAGTCATGCCAGTGGTTCCAAACCTTCCACCTTGACTACTCGGCCACAAGCATTCAGCGATCTTAGTAGGCC
Organism: Acanthaster planci; assembly: GCF_001949145.1. Next base: position 288,276 of record NW_019091398.1, read on the forward strand.
TAATTTTAAAATATATAAACCGTCGTGATGATCAGCTACGTCATCGCACTTGTGCAGTTCAGTGCCGTAACAATAGAAAATGGGAGATGCGATGGCTGCCATAACGATAGCCACTTCGTTCAGTCGTTTAATTTACATGTACGTGTTAAGCACACTAGTTGTAAGCCATCTTTGTAAAAATAAATTATAAGTTTCCCAATTTTTAAAAATTAAGGTATACCTAAATCCTCTTTGAAACGTCCGAATATTGGGCAACCTGTAGCAAGTAACACACGTAGGCCTACTTCACGTCAACAAACGTAACGACGCAGACGAACTTTTTTAAAAGTTCAAAGATCGAGCGGGCAAACTACAAACTAGGCTACGGCTTACCTGCCGAATACGCTCCTTAAACGTCGGAAAATTGAACACCCCTCCAATGTCAATTTTCCTCTCTGGTTCATTGCCTTTTCTGCGGTCGTACACGAAGACAACCGAGTCTTCTTCGTCTAATGCTTTGGTTGCATTTGCTGCTCCTACAACCTGCTTCTTTGAGTTGGCCGCCATCTTTTCTTAAAACACGTTCCCGGATGATATCAATTACTGCCCGACTAATAGGCTCAGCTCAGAGAGGACTGTTGCAAGTCTAAAATAAAAGGCAAGTACGGCGAAGGTTTTCCGCGCATCTCCCATGCATAGTACCGGGGGCCTACATAACTAATTTGAGGACAGTTGAGTCTCTATTTTTTTTAGGATCCATGCAAATTTCATGCCTCTTTCCATTTTAAATTAAAGCCTTAAACCCCATGCCCTAACAAAATCTCATTTTGGTCCGTTTACGTTTCGTTCATTTGTTTTCGAATTAACTTATAACACACAATCAAACACAAGTCCGAACTGTTCAGTGGCGTTTTTCGTGTTCAAAATGAAAAATCCGAGGGAAAAGACGAAGGTTAGTGTACATGTACACTTCGTTCATTCGTTTATCGATTTGAAAACGAAAATCTAAACAACAACAAAAGTCGTTTGCAGTTTTAAAATCGAAAAATAAAAATTGAAAAAGGTACGTTTCTCGTGTTTCGATTTGAAAACAAAACATTTTTTAAAATACGGAAAAGTCGTTTTTCGTCTTTTATTCAAAACGAAAAACAATAATTACGTTCCTTTTTGTTTTCCAATGTGAAAATGAACAACAGCGTAATCTATTGATCAACTTTTTGAAGAATGAAAAACAGTTCCACAGTAAATTTTGTAAAGTAAGAAACGTCTGGTGTAACCATAGAGAAGTAGTGTAACCCGGCCACCAAATTAAACATAGTTGATCTAATTCTAAAGGAATACAAGGGATTCGTTGGTTCAAAGAAGGATCAACCTAGAAGGAAATTTCTCGCATTCCTAAAGGCAGCTTAAATTTCCTTTTGAGAAGTGCTCAGAGACATCCGTGACGTCACGGTCTCCCTGCTGTACAAACCATGCCATCTTTGGTCAACCGGGAGATTACTTTAAGTTTTCGTTTTCAACATGAAAAACAAGAAACGACTTCTTCGTCTTTTTCCTCATTTTTCTTTTCAAATCTAAAAACGGAAAACGGCTTGTTTTGTGTTTCTTGATTTTCGTTTTCAAATCCGAAAACGAATGAACGCGGAAAAGTACATACATTGTATACGAACCCTGTATACATCACACACCCCTTTATTTTCCTTTTGCCACGCCTCGGCCTCCTGAAAGTCCAAATCCCTGGTACTAAAAAACTTGCCCTGTTATATAAATGTATTTGACGGCAACCAACGCAGAACGCCCACCATGATTTCGCTGGTACCATGTACACAATATTTTCAAATACATTGGGGATAGGGTCATCAGCTATCCACGAGTAAATCTCTCGATAATTTTTTCTGTCGTCGGAGTGCAATGGAAGACTTAATGAATGATGGAAATTCTGCCCCAGAGGTGGATCCGGCTGCCGAATTTCTTGCCCGAGAGCAAGATGAACTTGCAGGGTTGGAAGACGATAACTTCGTCAGTGGGGATCCGGCGCCAGCAACAGACCCGGTCGTACAATCGGGTGGGTACCGGGTTAATCATCTGATCGTGCATCTAACGTTGGAAAAAATGGGGGCGAACTTCATTTCAAGATGTAATTGTCATTGAGTTGAAAATGACTTATAATTGTCAACTCGCCCCAGGATACCATGATCGAGAAAGTGGCACAACTGGCCTATCGCCATTTTTTGAGTTATTAGCCACGCCCCTAGGCAATCTCATATTTTGTACGTTCATGAACTTGATGAAGTTTTGTTTGTCTCAGATTCTGCGTCATGTCATCAGGTCATGGACTAGGCCCCTGGGCCCTACCCCCAGAACTGTGGGGTCCGACGTCCGCCATGTCCGCCCTGTCCCCACAAACCCCACTGTAAACAGTCCTTTTTTGTTATGACATTTAACAGCGCACAAACAGGGATTTTGTGGTGGTTGTGTACCAATACCCAATAGAAATGCTGCTCCGTTCCCCCAAGACCTTTGTTCTATTGAGTATTGTAATGTAACTTACTAGCTCTACTGACACGTTAAGAGTATTTACTATTACTATTTCTTTTTTTTTTTTCAAATTTTGGACTGGATCGGTCATACTAACGTGGAACATTACATATAGTAAAGTGACAGCGGTTCATAATAATAGCAAAGACTCACTTAAAATACCTTTATCACCACCTACTACTACTTCCTGAACAGTAAAGAACTATTCCGTAAACCTTATGGATGGTTCTGCACGCTATGGCGTTTTGAAAGCTGCCCAGTAATCGTACCATTGCCAAACATGTCAGATGAAACCTTCGTTTGTGCTTTCTGAAGCAAACCTTCCCCTTAAGACCCATAATAATAGCTAACCTACATGGAACTACATGTACCAGGCCTGATTGTATTTTGTAGTGTTTAACCTATATTATTGGCCACAGGGTTCTCCCAATGATTTCTCAAAACTGTAGGGGGATTTCCATTGTGGTTTACCAACATTTTGCGAAGCCATGGACGTGGGGTTTGGGGCCCCGCCCAAGGGTCCCGAAAATGTTTGGACTTTAGGGACCCCAATGGAAATAAGCCTGTGTAATTTGGCTTTCTTGGGTTATCCCAGAATGAATCAACCGTATCTTGTTTTCTCTGTGTACGATTGTTGCTTAGTTGATTGATTTCTGAATAAAATAATAATGAAAAGATGCTCTCCGCTACATTTTAGAGCATTTCCTGGGCTTTTCAAGTAACATAGGAGATTCAATAAGTTTTTTTAAATTTTGGATATCAGTATTTTTAACAAATGACCAGTTTTCCTTTCTAGACTACTAATTATAGGCACAAAAGGAGTCATTTCAAGTTTCAGACATGCAACAACATGTAGTGGCTGTATTAATCAACGGTTTAAACACCCGTTTATTCAGTTTTAATTTTAATACATGCTTCAACCTTTGGTTTTTGCTGATCAGACCTTCCTTCGCCAGCGCCTTCCATGCACTTGCTGCAGGTGGCTGCTTCGTCTGCCTTTGGGTTTCCGTCAGCGCAGACTGCTGATGTTACATGTATTGGCTTAAAAAAAGAGCCTAGCTTTGATTGAGTTTCTGCCATTGTGCACAAGACAAAACGTGGTGAAATGACAACGAGAAATATCGTCCCTGTCGTAGATGCCATGAATACCGTTACACGAGGCTTCGGCTGCCGCCATGAAAAAAAATGTGTGTGGGGTCGATGTTGTAAGTTCTGCGAATGGTGTAGTATAAAATTTTAACCTTTGTAAATGCAGCCCCACTAGCGTATTGAGCACACGGCACAGAGAAAACACTTATGCGCGCGGGTGCATGTACGACGTCCATGACGGAAGTTCAGATTTCATGCGACACTGGCAACTAGGAACGTTTGGTGCCTTGTACATATACGGTATGCAGTGTGGCCGCCAACGTGTGGTACACAGTGCTTGTACATACATGTAGGCTATCTATAGTATGTACATGTACACGAAAAAATGTAGGACGATAAACTGCTTTTTCATCTAGATTTTCCAGACATGCAATCTGCATTGTGTGAGATAATTCTGAGCCATACTATCATAATTATATTGTGCGTATCGGGGATGAAAAAATGGGTATCGGCCCGGTTTTTTGCATATCGGGCAGAAATAATTGCGTATCGGGCCAGATACGCAAAATTGTACATGGGGAGAACCCTGCTGGCCAAAAAATGAGGTTATTTCTACTATCCTTACCTCTCATCCCTTGACAATCCGCACACATCTGCATTCTCTGTGGCTGTATGTCATGTGACAAAAACAGGCGCAGCGTATTCGCGTAGCAAACGTTTATGTTGCCATAATTCCGACTACTCCCGCTAAGATTATTTGTAGAGACATCTGGGAAATCTCTGGTCTGGGACCCACACTAATCACATGTCGGCTCGACCATTTGCAAAAAATAAATCCCTGAATTACATGGGAAAACAGACACCCTATTAGTCTCACAACTTTTCAACCATATCTTTGCAAAATATTATCACTCCCTGAAGTACATATTTCTCAAACATTTTAAACGTGTGTAAACAGCCAGCTTGATAACGCAGAGTGTATCACGCGCCCTGACATTGCCACCCCCCGCTTGCAAAATGGTCAAGCCGATATGTGATTAGTGGGGCTCCCTGACCACAGATTTCCCAGACATCTCTATACTTAATCTTAGTGGAATTAGTCAGAATTATGGGGACAGGTATCCAGAGCAACACTTGTTACGTGAATTAGCTGCGCCTGTTTTTGTCACATGACGTACGGCCACAGAGTATGCAGATGTGTGCGGATCGTCGAGGGATGAGAGGTAAAGATTGTACCAAAAAAACATATTTTTTGGCCAATAATGTAGGTTAAATGCTGCAAAATACAATCATGCCCAGTAGTTCCATATACGTTAGCTATTATCATGAGGTCCTCACGGGAAGATTTGCTTCAGAAAGCGCAAACGGAGGTTTCATCTGGTACAATTACTGGGCACCTTTTAAAATGCCATAGCATGTGGAACCATCAAAAAGGTGGAGTGCAGTAAGGCCTACAGAGTAGTACCTTACTGATCAGGAAGGAGCTACCTTTTGGCTTTCTTAAAAACCTAAGGCAAACTTGTGGGGCTTCAGTGATATTTCCAACTTCAAAATCTGACCGTTTTCGCTCGACACACGCATGACACTTGAACTTTTTGACGCCTCCTCTCATTTAAATACGCATGCCTGGATTTGCAGGTGCAAAAACTCTATGGAGGAATGTGGTCCTTTCATGAAACACACAGGAAAGGCCTATATGTAGTCCGGGCACAAGACATGTTGACCATGATGTTTGGGAGTGCTACCAACGTCGTTCCTGGTCAACGTGTCAACACTGCCACTTCAAGCAGTACCTACATGTACATCCTGTTTACCTAGATAAAAACAGGTCAAAACCATGCTGATTTTACAAATATGGTGCAAATGAGGTTCCATATACTTGTGTATCGGTTACAGCCGTAGTCAACCATTTGGTTGTGGCTTGTCTTCATAAGTACACATGTGAGCCTCACGACTCTCGAATGCCGATAGGAAAGTATGTGCACCATTTTTGTACAATCAGCATGGTTTTGATCTGCATTTTTTCTTGGTACACAGGACGTAAGTGTGTAAGCCTGCTCACAGAGAATTGTCTTGCTGAACCTAGCAGTATTTCTATGTGTACGCACCAACCAAAGAATCCACACTAATTATCATGACGAACCTACAGCAAAAAATGCCCTTTTTTTTCTGTGAAGTTCATGAGATCGCAGTGGGTGGCTAACCCCAGAGTTCTACATATGCAGCCAGAAATGAGACGGCCGAATCCACACGGTCTTCCGTGTAGCACCGCTACTCTGCTGCAGAACTGAGCATGCGCATTAACGAGCAGAAGTTCACATATCCGCGTACGCGTAGAACAGAACAGAACTGACTCACGTATAGCACTGTGTAGCAGCGGGTTTGTGCAGAAGTCAATGGTGTAGCACTTTTTTGCTACACGCCCTAGCCCCTTCCTTTTTCATTTTCCCGTGTAGCACTGTGTAGCACTGGGTTTGTGCACAAGTCTATGGTGTAGCACTTTTTTGGTACACGCCGCGGCCCCTTCCTTTTTCATGTTCCCGTGTAGCACTGTGTAGCAGCGGGTTTGTGCACAAGTCTATGGTGTAGCACTTTTTTGCTACACGCCGAGGCCCCTTCCTTTTCCATTTTCCTGTGTAGCACTGTGTAGCAACGGGTTTGTGCACAAGTCTATGGTGTAGCACTTTTTTGCTACACGCCGTGGCCTCTTACTTTTTCATTTTCCCATGTAGCACTGTGTAGCATTAGTGTGCACTTGAAGGTCTGGTTCTTAGAACATCCGATCGGCTGTGCCTATATCCTATTGCATATCACCGGACTAAACATTCTGTGTAGCATGTAGCAGTGCTACACACACAGGTTCTGTCTTCTTCAGTCTCATTTCTGGCTGGGTATACCACGGTAGGTTGATTGCAGAATACCCCACCACTCGTATGATCTTCCTTGTAGCCATTGCGCATCAGTGGTACATGCAGCCATGTTGCCATTTTTCAGTCTGGTTCTGTGCTTATGCTATTGTAGCAACGTATTCAGGGTAGGAATTCATGTGTGAACATGCAGTGCAGTTAACTGCATGGACATGCATCATCATCACGGATATGACATATAAGGTGAAACACATTTTTACACAATGGTCGGCCGATCATCATTAAAAAAAAAGAACACATTTGTGTTTTATTGAAAACTACAGCTTTCTGGATGGATTAACTGAGGCTGTTATTTACTTTTGAGTAAAATATCCACGGATTATTCAGCAGTCCCATTTTTGTGATTTTACCAGTGGTGTAACCAACCTTCTTTGACACAGATATAGGCAGCACTTCAAGTTTATTTATGATGTCACTTATAGGAGGCGTACTTGGTAATTGGTGATGACATATGATGTTCAAGTTCATTTGCAATCAGTGTATTTTTTTTTTGCTTTTAGGAGGCTTACTTGGTGATGACTTAGGAAGTTTTGAAGCAGCTCCTGTCATGGTAAGTTGCCTCCTGGAAATCTTCGAGATGAAACTACTCTTACCTTGCTGTTCTACAATTTCAGCCAGGGTTTTAAAAAAAAAAAATTAAAGAAAATGTGTCGCTTACCATGTTTACTGTGTTCACCTGTAGAGAAGTAAATTTATAACGTATGCATTGATGGTGAAATGATTCCGTCTTTATCAGCAGGATGGAAGTGAGGCTCAACTTAATGGTCCATCTGACACCTACACATCAATCTCACAGGCAGACAGGCTCGCTAACGAACCGGAGAAGATCAGGAAATGGAGAGAAGAACAGAAAGAAATGTTGGAAAAGAAAGGTGAAGACAACGTCCCAGGTTTAGTCTTATATATATAAGTCACAAACCACAAATTCCACAAATTTATACCAAAAACATTCCAGGAAATTTGACACTTGAAGTTTAACAGTTGGCTGTTGGGGTTAACTGAGACATTTATTTCCAAAGCAAATCACGGAATCTTGACCAGATTTCTTGGAAATTTCCATGTTGAAACTGCAGTGAATAACTTCATATTTAAACATGAGCATTGCTTTTACTCCTTCAGATGCCGAAGCGGAGAAATTACAGAATGAGTGGAAAGAGATTGCCAAGAAAGAAGTTGTTGAATGGAATGCACGACAAGCTGAACAGTTCACCAAGACCCAATCTTCCAACAGGTGGGTAAACGTTGGTACCATGTTGGAGCAAACGCACATCTTTGATCCTGAGGAAAATGTGCACATTCCTATGGGGAGAAGTTCTGGTACAGCAAAATTGCACATTACGACATTCCTTCTAGTATTAAAGGGTTGTTGTGAGTGCTTCTTGAAAAGCCTTGGTGGTGATTCATAAAAAGTGCTTGCAAGTCCTGGATCACCTTATTGAAAGCAGAATCGGTCATCAACAGGTGTCTCTCATGTCAGTTGTTTGATTTTGCCAGTGCAGAATCTAGTCATGTAGAGATGTCAGTTGGTTGGACCTTGCTATTGCTTATTATCTACTGTGGTTATTAACCATGACCAGTCATCAGATGCACCATACCAGTGACACGTTCCAGTCACACTTGCATTGCCAAAGGGAAAATATTTAAAAGAAACAAGGACTGTTTTTACAGTGGGCTTTTATTTAAAGTGTTTCACATGTACCTTTGATTTATTTAAAATAGCATTCAGGGTTATTACGTAGAAAAGTTGCATTGAATCGGATGAATCCTATCCCAGAAAGCATTCTAAAACTTATTTTGAACATCACGCATGTCCACATAGGTGCTTATACAGAGTAGGATCTATAAATCACTTGAACAGCGAAGAGCGAAAGCCAGTGTTCGACACATTGTATTCAGCGGATTTTTGATTCTGTGAACATTTCAATGTGGCCTGTGGATTTCGTCTTATTGGGAGTCAACCATACTATTTTGTTCTAGCTGTGAAAATGAAAAAGATGTTTGGGCAGGCCAATGCTACTTTTCATTGTAAACCCAGCAGGGGTTTGTTTTCCATGTCTGTACTCCAACCTTAATTGAAAGACAAATGTGCCATCTTTTCAAGAAAATCTGCCTGGGGAAAGTCATGTTGTGCAGAAGCTGACAAATTTCTGCTCGTCACAACTTGATCACATGCCCCAATTTATAAACTGAAAATTGAAAATGAATTGACTAGCACTTTATAGATGATCCACAGAGTGGCAAAAGTATGTGGCTTAAAACAAAGTCACCTGCCTGTAGATCGAGGTTGTACACACACCGATTGTTAATGTGAATCCTTTTCCCCAGGGCTGCTGAGAAAGCATTCATCGAGGAGCGAGATGAGGTCACCCCCGGCCAGGAATGGGAACGGATTGCTCGCCTGTGTGACTTTAACCCAAAGAACAACAAGAACTGTAAAGATGTCACGCGACTCCGGTCCATACTGCTCCATCTCAAGCAAACAGGAATGGCCAAATAAAATGGTCAAAAGGGGAGGGGGGGAAATGTTTTAGAATTGTGAGTCATAAATGTATAGTAGTCACACACACAAATTCCATTTCCTGGGGCACTTCAGTATTTTTCTACCCACCTTTTTTCTATTAGAGCCTTAAAAAAAGTTCATCATTCGCAATGCCAAACCTGAAGGGATGGGGAATTTGTAGTTTAGGATAGGACCAAGTTTCCGTCTTGGTTCGGCCGCACACACTCTGAGCATGGCAAGCGTTGTGCCACAAGCGTTGGGAATTTTTGTAAGGTTATCAAGTCAAAATTACGACCAAGGCTTTGCCAGGTACAAAGATGATCATAAGTTTTGAATGTTTTGATGTTTGTTGCATGCATGGAAAATGGAGATTTTACATTGACCTGGTTTCGTTGCATGTACTCCAAGAGAAGATTTCTTCAACGTTTTGTTAAGATATCTGGCATGACATCTGACATGTCACATGTGTCGCTGATGTGTTGTGGTCTTAGGTTTCAGGTGTCATTTTATCATTTGGCAGTTTATTCTAGAAGGAAAAACTTACAAACAAAAGCTTAGAAGGAGAAACATAGAAAAGAAAGCAGTCACAGAGTTGTCTTCAATTTGACAGATCTTTCCTTTGGAGAAATGAAAATTCCTCCAGTGCCACCATCTGTCCCCTCATGCCCTCCCAAGAAGTCATGATGTGTACCATTCCAGTACGGTAGACCAATAATTTGTCTATGATAGTGTGGACCTGAATGTGTTGTATATGTTTGATAGCTGAAAAGGAGTCCATGTATCTTTAGGTGAAGGAAGATGGAAGAACACGTTTGTGCCAGATTTAGTAACAGGTTGACAGAATGGGCTTTGTGTTTGATAGTCGGGAAATATTGAGAGGAAATTGGACACCATTTGTGTAATTTGAAATTTGTAGTGTAGGATATTACTTTAAATTGTCAGTTGAGTTACTTATGAGAGAAGTTAGCAAGACCCCACATGTACATGTTTTTCTCACCCGAGTAGTCTCAGGGGAGGAGACAGTGCGAGTGGAACTGATATCATAGCCAGATGCTGTATCTTCTTGTTGGGTCTCACAGGAACTGTAACCAAGTTCATTCTGAGACAAGCAGGCTGAGGTCATGATAATTGAAAGGTCATACTGCCAAAATAGACATCACTTCTCAGACTGCAGTACGTAGAGGAATTTTAAGACGATCCCCAGCTCTGCTCGGTAAAAAAGAGAAGTGAATGGGAAATGATGTACAGAACTGTTTGGTTTGACTTGCAGTTCCAGTTTTGGTACAACTGTTCTTATCAACATGCTTAAATACTGTTGTCTTCAATTTTTGGAGAGCCACCAAATAATTCTCTGCCCCAGTCGATTTTTTAAAAATTATTTGCATTGGAAATAGAACACTGTAGTTGAGGTTGGACCTCTCTCATCCAAAGAGGGCACATTTCATGTCCTTGGTTAGGAGTCACCTTCTTATTGCTTTTACAATATTGTGCTGTGTGTTCACTTTGAAATATAAGCAAGTTCTGCCCATGAAACTATGCTTTACTGTTTTAGCATGTGTAAGATCCTAGTATCCATCCTTTTGTTTTCCCCATTGTAACTGTAACAAATTAGCATACACCTTAAGTTAGCTTGGCCGTTACTGATATGTGTACTTGACCAACATTTTGAAATCCAGTCTCTCAAAACTTAACATTCAATGTTGGAGTTTGTTTTCCGCAATCTATATGTTATGCTTTCCATTACAGTTGATTCACAACAGTGTGCCTCCAAGAGTTTGTAACACGTTGGCCAAATTGTTATGTACGAAATCTTTCGACCCTACGCGCATTTGGAAAGGGTCAACAGATTTCGTGCGTTGTGATTGGTGAACGCGTTGCAAACTCTTGGAGGCGCACTATTGTGAATCGCCCGCATTGGTTCTGAAACTGTTGATTATATCATCTGTGAAATTATCATGAAATAATAAATGAATTTGTACAGATGCCGGCTATTCATGTAGTGTTACAGCTTCACTAAATTCATAACTCAGCCTTGTAGTGTCTACTGCAGTAATATACCCCCTTGTGTTTTGATTGGTAATCATATTTTTGTGATATTGTATAACAATGTATGGATACTTGTTTAGTATTAAATGCTCCATGAATATTATTCCAGGAAATGATTGTAATGTTTCATCATCTGCGCTGGTATTTCAAGTTTGTTGTGAGTCTACCCTTGATTACTGGTTGACCGGGAAAAAAAAACCCAACTGGTACAAGTTATACGTGCAAGATGAAATGTACTGTTTCAAGCAAAACAGGCTTGTGTGGAGGCCTTGCCCATTCCTGCATGGAATATTGAATATCTTTGAATTTCTAGGCAACTCAAGGGTTTTAGTGAAAAAGCATTCTTAGATGCTTGGTTATGAGGCAGAAAGGATTGAATGAAAACGATTTCCCAAAGCAGTTCTCCTTTTATGTTGACTTTGTGTTGAGAGAACTGTGTGTACAAGTGCCAACTTNCGGAACGAAAATGGCTGCTTATGTCTGCAGGACAGTATGTAGCCGTTCGTGTGCTAATTGTTCATGTGTATTGACGCATTATCCACCATTTTGGTTCCAACAATTGCAACTCTATCCGCCCCGAGCTGAAGTGCATCCCCAATCGGTGAAAAGAAAGACAGGTGGTTACAAGCAAAGATTATATAGCGCCGGCCATAAAGGTGTTATCACCATGGGCGCCATTCTAGTGTGAACGTTAATGTGCGTGCGTGTGTTGCGGCGCCGGTGCGTGTGCATTAACAGGCACTGCGCAGGCGTAGTCCAACCAGAATGGCGCCTATGTGATAACAACGTTTTACGCGTATTCATGGTGAAGTTCCCCATCCTGTGCCGCTAAGCGGCGCTATACGATCTTTGGTTACAAGCTGGTTCTGACGCGCGTTCTGCGTGTACGCAAAGACCAAATGTACTCAGCGTGCTCCGTGTTAAACGCGTATATATTCTTGCGCGCTTATGTCACT
>NW_019091398.1:306428-327710 GCF_001949145.1 Acanthaster planci
ATGAGTTAGTCTACACATCTCTGAAGTGGACTGGACTGAGCTGATAGTAAGCCTGAACTTGGGGGAAGGAGGGGCGGAGTTGAAAGTAGTGTAGGGGGGGTTTCCAAAATTGGGATTGCTTTAGTTTTGCAGTGTAAACTCATACTGCTGTGTTAAACAAGGCAGTAGGTACTAGGTAGCTCAATTGATTTTCAATAAAAGAGTTTTTAATCGATAGGATGGAAGCTGTCACGTTATTTTCATATACGAGCAGGTACATGAAGGTGTGAACACAGTACAGTTTCTTGAATAAAAACTCCATGGAGCAGAATGTTGTCCTTTCAGTTTATATTACCAGCACTGGAGCTAGTTAGTAAGATTTACAGCATTAAAAAACGTCAACTGCCTCCAGTCAAAGCCATGTTTGAATTCACACCCCCCAAATATTCCAACATTTGTAAATGCGTAATATGTGGTTCCAGACGTCATGGGTTTCATGACTGAAATTGTAATGATTTCAAAAGCAACTTTGTTTTTAGAATAAAGCTCAATTTACATTCATTACACTAGCTATCGTCAGACTTGTACTACATGTTCGTGTATTTGTCACAAGATTCACTCCAAATGTCATCAAAATGCAAATGTATGGTACCGAATTGTGGACTGAGGAAAGTCAATTGAAAAAATGCTGGATGAAATTCTCAGCTGGAAGACAGTAATGGGAATGTTTCTGACGAAGGAAGAAATTTAGGAAAATGGCAAGGAACAATTGGAGGAAAGACCCAAATATATGGGCATATCCAATGAAATTGCCATATGTTAAGAATTGGCGTTATGAATTAGAACAGTGTGCATATTGTGAGTAGCAAAATGCAGTTCTGTGAAATTTCTTGTACACTCACAACTAGTGAAAGGTATCCCAAAGGTACATATGAAGTTATACTGTCACTTGGCCAATAGCAAGGAAGGAAAACACCTGTCTCAGTTTGGAAAGTCTTATTCCCACAAGTCTTACAGTTACAAAAATTTTACCATTAAAACTTTGGACCGCAACTTGGTTATTTTAAATTTAAATTACAATCAATTACATCTTGATTTGGTCTTATCAAAAAACTTTACAATGTCACTTTATAGTTACATGTATTTACATTTACAAAAGTGGAATGCATATTTCAGTTCAATTCCCAAATCTCTGAATACAGCATTAGTCATTTACAAAACTATGTGCAAGTACTTAAATTACGAAAATTTACCCCCAAAAAAGATTGACTAAAACTGAATTATTACTGAGATTTACATTTATAAGAGAAAATAGACAAGGCTATAAATCTTAAAATTTATTGGAGCTGCATTGGTATCTACACAGAATTGCTTCAGATATTGACATGACCTGCTCTTGTTTTGTGTTTGCCCAATTAACTGATCACTTTAGCTTTGCCTGACAAAAGTTGGCTTAATGACAATTTTTGTTGACACACATCCCATGGTCTGTGTGGCAAATGCAACAAGACCATAAGTGCAAAAGCACTTGAAACATTCTTGATCGGGCTTAAAGTTAGCACCAACAAGTGCAGCCCGACATTTTCTCAAAATGTGACAGATTGTCAAGCAGTAGGCAATGACAGAAAACTTTACTGCCTATCAGCCCACACGATAGAAAGCAATCGGATTTGGTATGGAAGCTCAAATCTGTTTCAAGGGTAGCTTTCCAACCGTGCTAATCTCCTCAAACTCCTCTTGCTCTTACCACTCCCAATACTGTTCTTCTTCTTCGCAGAATTCTTCTCTCGGAAGGCAGGGCAGACAGAACTCACATGGAACTCACAACGGCAGTTGGTACAGAAGTCATAGCCACAACGCATGCATTGAGCTCGCTGACCGTTCATGAGTAATTTTGCGGGTGACTGGCAGGCGTCTTTGGCACACTTGGTTAGGGATTCATCAGCTAGGAGAGATTCTGAGGCCTGATTGGGAGAAAAATCATACCATTTTTAAATATTATGGTTGTCAAAACGCACATACATGTATATGTAACAACATGGCGTCTGCCACAAGATTTTAGCCAGAAGGGTTTAACCATTGTTTCAAGCATTGAGAAACTGGACTGTTTTTATAATTGTTATAATCTGTTGTAATTTGAAATGTTTGGTATATGTTCCCTGAATTATCAAGGCCTTTAGGGTATAAAAAAGTTTGATTAAGTTCGATTCTCAACGACTACACAAACCTGACGGAACTTGTCATGGTTACTCAGTCTCGGAGCTGGTGTACTTGAGGCTTGAGGCTCACCGAGTCGTTGAACTTCCCCAAGTGGTGTGGCTGCACTGACTGTATCACGCAGGAAAGGCTGCTTTGGGTAGTTCTCCTGTTGGAGTATAAATCAGGTTATAAAATTAAAGCAAAAATGTTACGAGGTTCTCTAGACCCATAGTATCCATGCTATCAGCAGTCTTCATTGTCAGGATGTCTTGTATCTGTCACATCCTAACTATGCTTAAATGCTGCCACATAATGGAAGAAATTCCAATATTTTTTCATTAACATCACCGCCCACCCTGATTTTTTATGCCCACCCCCAATTCCTTTCATATGCATTTAGTTTTAAGTGTGTTTTGACTTCCAAAAAGTTCTCATCAAATTACCAGGCACAGTCACATTTATGTCACGCGCAAGGAATGTAGCAAAATGTTTTTGCAGAACTTAAAACTAGCTACTGATGTGTGATTCATGCCTATAGCTGACATGCTATAATGATGCCATACGTCGTGTAGAACTCAGGAACCATGATCGTTTGATGTGAGATCAATACAACACTCTTTGATGCAAAGAAAGCAAATTAATACATGTACAAATATAAATTCAGCAACAACCACCCCCGATAAAAGCGAGAAAACGCTTCCCTGCTGATAGTCCGAGGGTCCCTCCAACCATGGAGGAAGGAAGATGTAAACTGGACGTTTGGAAGCTTTGCAGATCAGATGTTACATAGTCGTAATCACTTAACGTGGAGGGTAATAACAGCATATCTGATGCTGATCTGTGAGGCTACCTCTCTGACCAGGCCCTAGCTTCACTACAGGGACTTTTCCTTACTGGGACCTCGCAAAACAGCTATAGATGACGATGCGGAAGGGCATTCTTCCAACGTTTTCAAGGTTGTAGCTGTGCTGGCCGGCACTGGGGATGCAAATGAAGCTTGCTGGCCATACTACATTATTAGAATTTTTTAGCATTGAGAGAGAAAATGGGCTTGTGTTTTTTTTTTTATATTGTCCAAAACAGCTGGCACCAAAAAGTCCTTAGCTACAGTTCTGAATGTTATTAATATAACTCTATGGAGAGGGCCCTATTGAAGGGTCTTGGCACCCCCTTACTTTCAGGCCTGTTTATCAATGGGATTTTCTCAACTGTGCCCTCGAATGGGAGCCAAAGAATCCAGGGAGTGACCCGGGTCATGTTACTACACAGTCCTATGATTTCTTTGGCCAAACAAACTTCTTTTATGCTCCCAGCCCAACGGAAAATGAGTGCATATCGGATTCCATTATGATTAAAAGGACACCGTGCCACCTTGCAGTGCACACATTTGAGAGCTGCAAGGGCCCCTATAGTATGGACCTTAACCAAAGGAGTCTCGTATCTAGAGATCCCCTTATTAATCTCGATGATAAATGAATGGGGCCCCAGCAGGTTGGTTCCTGTTGTGAAGGCGGGGCTTGGTCAGAAAGGTAGACTGGCAGACCCCTATCTCTGATGATGTACATTCAAAACTGGATGGTTCAAGAGAAATCGTTTACCTTGACATCTTTTGTCGGCTTAGGTGTCTCAAGGAGAAAACATTTTTTCCTCAATGCAGCCATGGGGCTAAATTTGACAATGTTCCTCCACTCTTGACAAACACAGCTGAATCTGGAGAGAACATACGTATTCAAAAAGATAAAATGATTAAATAAAGTGAAATAAATTTTACCTCAAAAGGTTCTACAAGTGGTACGCCTAACTGACACCTTAATTTATTTTAAGGTTTAAATTCAGCCATTCTTAAATCCTGCATGGTTTGATTTAAAGAGGAAACAATGTCTGTACACTTTTATTGATTTAGTTTTTGCAGTTTTTCAGATCTTTTTAACTCTAATTTACATATTGTTCAGGAGTCATGATTCAATTTTTGAATTTTTTTCATGCATCAACTTGTGATCAACATTAGACAACCTAACAATAAAAAAACTTAGAAAGCAAACAAAACGAAACAAAAAAAAATAAAAACAAACCAAAACGAAAAACAGTAAGCCAATAGGCCTAATTCAAAAATTTGATGCTTTGGGCCTGAAAGATCTGACAATGTACCTTACAATATCCCCATCACTGAGTTCTCTTGTGATCTTATTCAGCAAGGCTGGTTCATGATGTTTCAACTCTGTTATAATGTCCAGCTTCTCCAACCCCATTTTACAAGGTCGTCCAGCATGTTCGACGAGCATTCCTGGTGATCCATAGCCAGAGTCTTCATCGGCCATAGCCTCCTTATAAAACTTACTTAGACTGTTTGAACTGACTGCTGGTGTACCGTAAACTTCATCCCGAGGAACAATTCGTGTGAACTCAACAACAGGTGTTGCGTAAGATATCTCTTCTGACATGTCTGAGGATGCCCTGACTTTCTTTGGACTTCTCCTACATATAGGGGTTTCTCTAGGGAAATCCAAGTGGTGTGCTGAGTTCGAACTTATCAGTGGCAGTGCTGAAGAAATCTTCTCTTCCTTGTTATGATCCTCAGGCTCAGCCATTTCCACTGAGATAAACTATTTTAGGCTTAGGCCCATACGTGGAGCAAAGGCGAACACCAGCAGTAAGTCGTTGTGCACTAGTTAAAAACCAAACGAAAATTGTGCATTTTGGGCAGAATAGAGCTCTTCTTTAGTCCCTTAGCTCTTTGTTAAATACGAAAATGAGAGAAAATTCAATTAACACTAGATCGATCACTTGATCAAATTTCAATTGTGAGGAAATCGGTGAAAATTCGAAAGACGACGCGGTATGTTTTCCTCGGGATGATTTTTAAGAATTCGCGCGTGTACACGGGTTCCCATCATCCTTTGCGCGATACGGACGCGTCGTCTTCAGCCTGGCTCCCAGAATCCCACCGAATATTTACAATAACTTAGTACCGCATGCTCACTAGATCACTGACTACACTGTTTCAGAACGCATGTGCGCATGTACCTTTGCTTGTCGCGGCGTCACGAGGAAAGCTGAGGTTTAGCTCCGCGTCCCCTCCTTCCTCCATGGTCAAGGTAGAAGAAAGATGATTCGATAGAAAACAAGAAAGTCTAATTTATCTAATCTTGTCATTTCTTTTTTTTGGCTTGTTTTGATCAGATTTGCGTCGGTGTTTTATTCCTCCATGTTTGTACTCAGGCCGACTCGTACCCAAGTCAACGCTTTAGTCATGTAACTGTTACAGTCACTTCGCCCCTAACCACTTCACCCCCATCTCCACATCGGGATCAGGTCAACTCGGACCCATTCCAACTTGGACCCATGCCAACTGGGACCCAGGACCAACTCGGACCCATGCCAACTCGGCCCCAATACTAACTCGGACCCTCGACCATCTCAGACCCACAACCAACTCAGACCCACGCCAACTTGGACCCACCTCGAGTCAACTCGGACCCACTGAGTCTTATGGGTTATGGTTGCACTACACCAAAAGGGCCCATACAACTTGACCGTTTGCGACTTCGGACAACTCGACGGTCGAGTTGGCAAACGGTCAAGTTGTCTGACATCCACACCAAATACGTGCCCGTAGACCTAAATAGCGCCGACTGTTGAACCTCGCGAAGAGGCCTTTATTTTTTTCGCTGGAAATTCAAGATTATTTTTCTTTGCTGGCTGGAAATTCAATATTATGGCCAGATCGATCACTTTTCATTTCAATTTGATGAACTTTTTTAATTCGCCTTTTCCTGAAGATACCCCCCTAATAGTAGTAAAACTATGCGCTCAGCTCTGAATGTAGCCGCCCGCCTCTATCCAAAAAAGGCCCGCAATGTGGAATTTTTGTGAAAAAATACCCTGAACAGGAAACTATCAATCGCAAATTCAGGATTTATATTAATAATTCTATGATCCCTCGAGATTATGGCTCCTCTTATTGTACAAAAAAGTGGGATCACAAAATATTAATAATGAGCTCGACAGCAGACACACGACGACGACAATAGGAAATGATCCACATTTCATTTTAAAATGATTTGATTTGTGTTGGGTCCGAGTTGACTCAGGGTGGGTCCGAGTTGGTCGTAGGTCCGAGTTAGTATTGGGTCCTAGTTGGTTGTGGGTCCGAGTTGCTCGTGGGTCCGGGTTAGTATTGGGTCCAAGTTGGTCGTGGGTCTGAGTTGGCATGGGTCCGAGTTGGTTTGGGTCCGAGTTGACTCGAAACCTCCACATCGCCCCGTCCCCACATCGCCCCATCCACGCTTTGCCCCATCCCCACTTCACCCCGTCCGTGCTCGAGTATGTTCCAAGCCTCTTCCAAAAAATGGTCGAGAGCAGAGAGACATGATGAGACACAGGAGTTCCGCAAATGACATGACGTTATAGGCCTGCGCCTACGTCCAAGTCCGACTGCGTTGTCCATTGTGAATTTGGCCTAATACATATGGTCAAACTAGCATTGGGTTTATTTGTCATCCTCTTCAAATTTATTTCAAATTTCTGTACACGTCGTTCTGGTAGTTGTCAATGTATCCAGAAAGCTGTGCCCCGGCGATCGGATAACCTGGGCGCGCGGCAGCAGGAATTTTTGTGGAAACATGTACGAGCAAAACAACAGATACATTTTAAACTCATGAACACAGAAAATACTCTCATATAGACAAGGTACTGCCGTAAGTTCTGTAAATTAACTTGAAGAAATCTTGCAATGTCAATTTTGTTCTGTGCATGAGGTCACGTACATGTACGGTTGCCCATGACATGAATAGACTGGTTGCTACACTCTATCACGCATTCTCTTGCACAGGTGTGGCACAGTGCGAACCAGCGCTTTCTGCACGTGTTTTTAGTAACTTTTTACCACAGCGAAACACGAGAACTCGTTAGGCCTAAAGCAGCAGAAGTTGCTTTTCCAGCGTTGCAAATTTATGTGACTGGGAAAACATGTAAACACAAGTGTTAAAATGAGAACAAATGTCGTTCTGAGGTGTTTGTGAAAACAAAAAGACAACAGGATTTATTTATTTGTCTTTCCTATATTTATAAAAAATGTTTTCTAACTTTCCAATAAAAATTAAGAATCTCGCCGAAAAATTGGGCCGGTCGGGAAATCGGAAGCACTGTTTTGGCCCTTGCAAGTTGGATTCTTCAACCGTTATTTGGGAACTGAAACATCAGTGTTTTTATTTGTTGTATCTAGGCCCATGCTTCTGTTACTAAAGCACACAGTGAACGATAGTCGGTGTGGCAAAGTGAAAATGGAGCAAAGTGATCAACACGGAAGTTGCCTTATGCCCGAGTCAATTTGTACCCTTGCATGTATTATTGTCATTAGTGGATTTTTTCTTTGTAACAGTGGCATAACTCTGAGACTGTGCTACTGCAAGTGTATTAATCCTACCAATAACTGCTTTGCTTACAAAGAATCAACTTTTTAATTGAGAAAACGCTGAGGGCAACTCACTTTTCTGTTTCTCATTAATTATGTTATACAATCCTCTCTTTCACTTTGAAAAATCCTTTTAAGTACAGACGTGAAATAAATTCTAACGTATGGAGTACGAGTTGTTCTGGGTACGAGTGGTCCTTGGTACGGGTTGACGTGGGTATGAGATGACGTGGGCGGGAGTTTGGGGGTACGAGTTGACCTGATTACCCCACAGTTCAGGGAGGGTAACTGGCCAAGTATCTTGCCTGCCAGAATGTAGGGGATTGCAGGATTGATTTACTTGTATGTGTAGCTCCAAAGCATTGTCTGTCCTCATTTCCAGAAACAAGATATTCTCTTGCCATGGAAACACCTAATCCTAAGGAGAGTAGTGCACCTGTAAACAAGCAAATGATGGTCTACATCTGTGGAGGTGAGATTGTCAAGTGTTCTGGAATTGATGTTCAGTTCAGTTGTAGTATTACCCTCTTCCAGTCTGATACACCCCTTTCTTTGAAACTACTCAACTTAAACATAACAATCACTTCCTAATATGTTGACTAATGATCCACGCTCAGACTTGGACATTGAATGCAGAAAAGTACGCTGAATAAATATTTTATCCTTCTTTCATGATCAGACGTACTCATTCTTCAGCCTAAAAATTCTGCAAAATGTTGACAAGGCGAAATTTTAAAGGTGACATCGTTTAACCTCTGCCCCTGAAAGTGAAGGCATGCGATTTGCATATAAACTCCAGTCTAGATTGGTACAAGTCCAAGTTTTGATATAAACATGACAATTAGCATGATATGTACAGTTCAGCAGTTTGCTGGCATGACTATAGAAAGAATATGAAGAAACAGATCACCGAAGTTGCCATCAACAAATGTTAGACTGATATTGATGGATTTCACACCGAAGAGTTTTGGATAGGTTTTTCATATTTCATGCACCCGTCAATATTCTTGCTTGCACGTTTTCAGCATTGAAAGGCCCAGCTAGCACTTCATAAAAATATTACATGGCATGAAGTTAAGCGCCTCACATGAAGTGCAGAGAATGTTCCTTCAAGGTTACTGCAATGTTAGATTTCAGCTGAGCCCAGAGAGGTGTCATTGTTCAAAGGGTTCACTGATGCCAGTTTGGGGGGGAGGGAGTGGCCCCCACTTTCTTGACCGGGAGGGCATCAGCGTCCCTCCCCCTGGTCAGAACACAATGGATCGGGGCTTAATGGATTGGTCTGTTGATGGCTGATGCCCGATGATCTCACAATTGTTCCTCCCTATTTGAAAATCTTTCTGCCACAGTTGTCAAGGTTGTTGACTTTGTGTTTTGTGGTTTTTTGTTTGTAGAATGTCACCATGAGAATGAAATTCGTACCCGTGATCCCATCCGATGCAGGGAATGTGGTTATCGCATCATGTACAAGAAAAGAACTAAACGAAGTATCCTTTTTACAAAAATGCTATTTTGGCAAGAATTAGTTGCATATCAAGGTATTTAATGAGATTTTCTTCTCTATTCCGCCTTGACATTCCAAAGTCACTTGTTAGTGTTTCAGGAATTTGTTAGGGCCACCCCGTGGGAAAAGTCAAGTAATATTAAAATGAAATAAAATAAAAACTTTAAAGGGTAGCTGCAATCAATGTTTTTGATTACAAACCTGTAAAATGCACCTTTGTACCTCAGTAAACCTTATTCTAAGCTTTGGTTTCACTATTTCAAAGGGTATTTTAATGCCGTTTTTGTTTTTATACTAATGAGTTTTTCCATATTCATAAGCAAAACTGTGATGTCATCTCAGGAAGAAGCCTCAATGTTACATTGGTTTGTGCACAAAAAGTCCTGCGTTTTTGTAGGTTTTCCTGGACTAAGTTTTCTTGTTTTTGCTGTTTCATTGTTGTGTATGTGCAAAGCAATAAGAAACCATCAATTCCTCTCAGAAATGCTTTCACTTAGAAAATCTGGGTTTATAATTTTAACAGAAATACCTATGGACTGATCCATGTCTTCCTTAGATGATGTCACAGCAACAACACCCTCATTTGTCCGGGAACACATGGATAATTTTGAATGTTTAAAAGTGTGCACTTTTCATTGCATTTAACCAAATGTAGGTGTGTAAGAGTTTTCATACATTGAAGAAAAGTACAAAGATGCAGAAAAATTGCCTCGAAGAAAAATTCATTGCAGCCACACTTTCAGATTCAGAAAATGTCAAGTTTTGTTTCGAATCTTGTTTTGGTCACTTTTTCAGTAAATATTTTACAAGTGCAGTGACTGGAGTGGAATTATTAACCAAATGCACTTGGAGAATGGCAAATAAAGGTATCATATGGTTATTTAAAAAGTCTGCACAGGTGCTTCTTAGATTTGGTTTACTGTTTTAATACATGTTATATAACAAATTTTAGGAAAAAAAATCCACATAGAATCTCAACATTTCAAATTGGATTTGGTGTGACTTCTTAGAAAGAAAGGAGAAAAAACTATGTGTCCTTAACAGAACTTGCACAGTGGTTGTATTTGATGCAAGGTGATGATGGATCCCATCGGAAACCAGTGACAAAGCAGGCTGCCAGTGAACTATCACTGCTTGCTGTGTACATATTTGCGTTCCAGGACGTTGTGCCCGTATCCATTTAGCTGTCACGATCAGACCTTTCTGGGAATGATTCATGTGATCAGAATAGATCGGTCAAGAAAAAAAGGAGGACGTTGAACATGCTGCAGGAGATCTGAGCATGTACATGTAGCGCATGTACTTTAAACCTAGCAAGTATGTTATTATTTCGGTCAAGTGACATCCACGATCCTGTAGTGAAAAAAAAAGAAATAGCAAATCTCTTCTTTAACTTCTTTCCTTGTCCCTCAGTGAAAGGTTTCCGATCAATTCTAAAAATTTTCTGCCCATTTGAGATTTTGTAAAGAGCAGAGCTGGTCTGATTACGTACATAAGCAATATTCAGCTGGTAAAATGCTAAAATTATTAGGCGTTTACATGTATGTTCCTTTTCAGAAGTAACGTAACCGCCTTTTGCTTGTCTAGAAAGCATTATGTCCTTTCGGCTTGTATTGGGTAGTTTTTGTTTAAGTTAAGGTTAAGCCCACATAAATGCTGGGGAACTGTTTCTTGTTCCAGTGTAATGAAATGGAAGCCATGTTTAGAAGATCATCAGCCTGAGCCTTATTATGTTTTATTATTATTTGACTTGTACAAGCTGTTAAAATTTCTGACACAGTAAAGAGATAAATCATGGTAATCATTCTCAATCTCCGGATTCTCTCTTTTGCACTCTGTTTCAGCCGTGACAGGTGCAGCATGATCGTTTCGATACTATTGATTTTCCCCTACTTTCATCCCATTCCTACTCAAGGCTGTGATATCCTTGGAAAGGAAGATGTGACCTTGTGGAATAATTGCCTTACAACTGCTCACTTGATGTGAATGCCATGGAGCGACGCTTTGTTTGGTCGATGGATGATTCTCTGGGTCAAATTTCTGGAGGATTCCTCAAGTTGTGTAACTGACAAGCAGTCTACTTGCACATATGAAATTTGACTGAACCTGTTGTAAGGAACACTGACTCTGTAAAGCCCAAGATCTTGGGTTAGATATTCCAGCACAGCCTCTATTCCAAATGTTTGATAGGCATAAATGAATGTTGCTGATGGCATCATGATAGATCTCGGTCAGAGGTTACCAAGTGTGGTTCAAGTTGTCCATGTACATGTAGAAGTTTGTACAAAACAATATGCGATTACCATGATTAAGACTCAGAATCTCCAATACCGAGGCTCGAATCCAGAGGGTGCTGTGATTTTTACTTTTTAAAGATGATCCCTTCAAATACGAAAGACCAGTGGTCATTTGGGGATCCAGGTAATCAGTGGTACCCGAAGCTCTTGGTCCCAGGTTCAAGTACTGCTGAGGGAACCTGTCACGGGTGCAATTTCCATGGAGTTTGTGTACTCAACACGATAAAATTAAAATGAAACAAACATTTACTCTTTTTTAGATTGGTAAATGTTAAAGAACAAAAGGAAAAGTAATGGCCCTGTTGGTTCACGGTGGGATTTGAACCTATGACCATTAGATTGAGCGTCAAGGTGTCTACATGTACCACTAGGCCAATACATGCTTCTTAATTGAAGTGTTGGAAACTAAAATACGCCGAGTTGACTCTCGAGAATCAAAAGCTAATCAGCACGTAGGCACTCTACTTGCATCAAGATTCTGGATTTGGAAGCCAAGACAGCACCGCATCCCTTTGCTGTATACTGTATACTTTGGTTTGGCAGGTGTGTGCCCTTCTGGTGGACGAGAGGTCAACTCGACCAACTCGACTCCTGACCAACTCGACCGTCAACTAACTCGACCGTTGACCAACCTTACTTCAAAGTCGAGTCAACTCGACCATTTACCAACTCGCCCATGAATGATACATGGGTTTATTAGACAAACTCTTTCCTCAAAAAAATTAATATTAAAAGGGGAAAAATAAAGATCGGATCGGTTCCGGATCGCAAAATTTATGGATGCAATCAATAATTGAACTTGTGCCAATTTGATACTCCAAAATAATTTTCCCAATTTGAGAAGCACACACGCACGACCCCCCGAAACCTGTCACCACACTGTACCCATGCACAGATCACATCACGCACAGTAAAACAAATTACATGCGTGATCCAGAACTAGGCAAAATGCGTTCCTTCTTTGCCTTGTCCCTGTTGCACATGCACAGTTGCGTTGTTCGAGAGTCGAGTTGGTCGAGAGTCGAGTTGGTCGAGAGTCGAGTTGACCTTTATGGTTGAAGGAACAACAGTCGAGTTGGTCAATGGTCAAGTTGGTCGAGAGTCGAGTTGACTTGAGTCGAGTTGGCAAACGGTCAAGTCGACCTGAAACCCAAAAGCCAAGGTAACAGATTTCGCAGGTGGAAAACCTTGATGTGAAAAAAAAAGAAAACCTGGAAAATGATCATTTTCTAATGACCTACGAAATACATCTACATGGACACGTGTATTTCGACAATGAGGAAACTATAAGACTTTCATTCAAATTGGGCCACAAATTAGGTTTCCCCCATACACTATCAGTTGAAACATGGAATAATGTAGTGCGCATTTGGCCTCGTGGCAAAGAAGACACAGACGCGCTACATTATTCCTTGCTCCACAAGCGCAAGCATGGTAACGAATTTATCTTCAAGCAAACATGACGTGCAGTAAAGGGGCCTATGATCACTTGACATTAAAAAAAGAAGACAAAAGATATATGGCACACGGCAAAGACAATAGCACTGATGTACCACGATGCTGGAATTTTATTTAGGGAGCATGGGAATTATGTGTTTTAACTTATTTCAATAACGGCTCACACTAAGAAAGGAAATTGTAAGAATTGTGCGTGTGCATTTAAATGCTTGTGACAATCAGCACGGGCAAACATGCCGCCTTTGAATTTACAGTCATGCAGATGTGCGTTTGCTTTTAGTGTAAAAATAGCGCAATGCATCGAGTTAGAACAGTGCATTACGCAGGGTTTGATATGAACCATGTGATACAGTTAGAGCAATGGATTGACCAATCAAAACTGAGAATTCAAGTTTGCCTGAAGATACTGTGAACTATTGCCATACCCATTGGATGAGGTGAAAAAGAAAATCACTTCTTTGCAATTGAGAAAGCATAGCTGTTGTTTCTTCTGAAACACCAAAGTGGTCAAGGTGATTGAATCAGTGCCCATCTGATCCAATAGAAAAGTGTCCCGTCCTTTGGGGTCCATGCAAATTCCATACATGTACATTTATGAAATGATTACAAAATTCTCATATTCCACCTGTTTTAACAGAAATTGATGACCGAGCCACACCGTCGGCCCCACAAATGACAGCGAAATCAATTACATTAGCCTCCTTCGGCCAAAATATTGGAAAATCATTACCCATTAACAGGTTTCTATAGTAACTAGACCCATTAGTTTCTTCCAGAATTCTGGTTGGCCGTGCGTGGAGCAAATTAGACCTTTAAGTATAGGAAGACAGTGATTACGAAACCGCTCCATCTCGTCTCACTAGTCGATGTTGGATGCGGTCATCAACCACATCAAGTTTTCAGAGCAGAATGGGTCGTTTGAGAGAAAATTACTTGAATGTCTACGACACAGGGATTTTTGTAGTGCTTTTCTATCTAACCAACGGATGTTTGCACTAACTGTCATTGCTATGGCTACCCTGGATGCAATGTGAGAACAGCCGTGTCTCAAGAGAAGACAGCAATAGCTTCATTTTGTCTGCAAGTCTTGACTGAGAATGTTAGTGTCTTGTGCAACTGACAGAATAGAATGGTCAAAGTCAAAGTTTACTGTTGAACATCTTACATGTAACTTCCATCGTATCTTTGGCCAGAAACCTTCAATTCGCTTGTATGTTTGTCAATTGATTGAATAATACAGAATGGAGCCTCAATTATTGACACCATGTTTATCAGCCGGAACGAATTTAACAATGGAAGGAGAATTGTTACCAGTACTTGAATTCCACACAAGTGCATCACTTGCTACAGTCATTCTTCGCACACTGAGTATCGTGATCGCTTTCTTGCTGATCATAACGAGCAATTTCGTCAACTTGATCGTGTTACCCCGGACCAACTGTTTCGGGGAGGTGACCCAATTTCTTCTCATGTCATTGGCTGTGGAAGATTTCCTGATTGGGGTGTGCCTGGCATTCGCCATCTGGCCAGCTGTCGCCGATTTCTGGCCATTCGGAGATGCAGTTTGCAAGATCATCGGTAGTTTGGGGACTCTGCTAGCAGCCGCATCATCGCTGACTCTCATGTGCATCAGTGTGGATCGTTTCTTGGCGGTGACCAGACCACTGCGGTACGTCACCATCGTCACGCTCAAGCGAGCCCGTTTTGTCATCACTGCCGTCTGGCTGGTCTGCTTCATCTTCATTGCTTTCGTGGACACGGCAACTTGGCCACCTCTACAGAACATCGAGTACGATACTGTCCTCTGCAACTGCATTGTCAAGTTCTTTGATGACAGAGTGTTTCCCCGAGCCCTAGCAGCGGCTGCTGTGTGCGTGGTTCTACCTAGTATCATCATCACGGCCACTAATGCCAAACTTCTGGTGGTCACCATTGCACATGCAAAACGAATTGATGCTTTACCGAGGAACCATAATTTCAACGACGGTGGCCGCCGCATATCCTCAAGAGAATTCAAAGCTGTCCGTACAACTTTAGTCATCACTGGCATTTATTACATGGCTTGGGCACCGTTCCTAGCAACCCAAATATACCTGGCCTTCTCATCTGTTGCTATAGCGGACTGGCTCCACTTTCTGTCTGGCTATCTCGTCCTTAGCAACAGTTGGTGGAACGTCTTCATTTACTCCTTCATGAACAAGAGTTTTCGGAAAACACTGGCTGATTTTGTTGCCGCTAAGTGTGCCTGTTACCAGCGAAGTAACGATGGGGAAATGATGCCAACCCAAGCCTTTGTTGTGACAGATGGAAGAGCCATTTCCACTCCACAAGTTTCTTAACTTTCATCATTGAACATACAATTTTAAATAAAATGTAACTTGTCTTTAGCCCATAAAATTTACTGACTAATTCATCAATGCGTAATGGTTTATCAATAATCCATCTATTCATCAATCGCCTTATCAATGAGCCACTCATTTTTTGGTACAGAACTTGGCAACGGACGAAAATAAACATGAGTGAACAACTGTTTAAAACTTGGAATCAGCATTACTGTTTTAATGCAGGTCTTCCCGTTTCGACTCCCCACACAAAATGACTTGATTGTGTTGTAAACCTTCAATCACAACTCGACAATTAGTACTTTCTTTGACAAACATAGAGAGAGAGAGAGAGAGATACATGTGTATGTATGTGATGTGTGGACAGAAGTGCCATCGAGTGCAAATGTTGCTGCTATGTTTGGTTCATTTTTTTATAATAAAACGGTTTGGGCAAGCAAAATAAAAAGAATACGCTCAGTTTCATCAAAACTGTGCCGAAATTCGTAACTTTGTGCTTGCTTCCATATTTGTACAAAACTCAACTCGTATTACTCTACAACCAAACCAAACCAAACTAAGACAGCGTATTCTTGTTGGTTTTGTAAAGTTCTGATCAAATTCTCTCTCCTGGATTTTCAGTGTCTCCAGATGAGTGAAAGCAGTGAGGTCCTTTGGGCTATGCATTAATTCAAAACCAAGGATTCGTTCCATGGCAAATGTCAGAAAGATGTATGTCAAATGTTTGTTACACACTCCTCACAGAAAATTTCGATAAAGTACGAACAGAATTCTTCCAACAATCTGGAAAAAAAATCCCTTGCTTAAAGCAATCATTTACACATCATTCCAATCCAGACCTTGATTTTTCCTTCAGCATTTTTTTTTCATTTTATCCCTGCCCTCTACACTATAAATGCACTTGGCAAAACCCTTCACCAGAAGCAAGCCATAAGGACATTGCCTACAGAACAAACAGTGTCGGAAATTTCTGCATATCCACAATAAGTCCATATCGGGTTGTGACAAAAATCATGGTTGTCACAAAAGTTACTACTCCAGATGGTGCTTTTGTGACAACCATTTTTGAGCATATTTGCCTATTTCGAAGCTACAGTGTTCCATTAAGATCTGTTTGGACTTCTTCAGAGCAAGCCATTTGTGAAACCTATCCCCTGGCTTTACTATAAGTATCTCAAATTGACATTGTTAGCTGGAAAGAGCCAGCACACTTTAGAGGTGGGCCGTGACTGAAACGGTCAATTGTCTGTGGCTGTGGCGACAAGCTTGTGACAAACAATAAAGTCCTAGCCACTGGATATCTGATTTGGACACGGCTTCAGGCTACGTCTGAATTTGGCTTATTTCCAGCTTTGGCTTGGATTTTGAAACCACAGACAGCTCCGCTCCTTTTGCAAATATTGCAACTTGTTCTCACTCCGCACAGTGGGATCACTTTGAAAAAGTTGCCTTTAAAAAAAAAATCCAGTATTTTTAAATCCCGCTAAGGTAACAGGCAAATCAGAATAGAATGTCCTCCTATCCTTGTATTTTGTAGAAAAGTTTAAAACTTTGCCTAAATTCTATGCTAGAGCAAATACAAATCAGTTTTTTATGCCAGTTTCACAGATTTCTCCTTTTTTTCTTGAAAAACATTGAAAAACAACAACAAAAAAGTAATGACCAATTTTCAACCTTGCCCACATCAGTAAAGACTTGCTATGTCCCTCACAATTATAAAATGGCCGCTGCTTTCCTCGATGACTTATTTCTCACGCCTGAATAGAGAAAACAAAAACACAAGCACGCACTACATGAGATTGAGGCATGGGTATCCGGTCGGAAAATGCCACCTACAGGGTCATGAAGAGGGAAAGCTGAGGTTTTGGGACAGCGTTTTCTCTTTCTGAACACTGACTGTCCCTTACATTGTTGAGATACGCCACACCTAACTCGTGGGTAACGCCAACGACGGATAAGGGTTTGATCTCCAACGTCATGGAAGGGAGGCATGTCACGGCATTTGGCTCTGCGTCCCATGGTGTACGTTGGGGGGGAGGGGTAGTCTGTAGGTTTGGGGAGGCAAAGCGACCTGACAAATATGACCAGGCCTCACAAAATGAGTCTAAAGGCCACATTTACAAAAAATTTGTTTTAAGGTCCATTAGATAAAGCAACCCAAGCTTTGTTTCGACGTAACCCTTAATTTGGCAGTCTTGGGGTTCTTTAAACAGCCTTAAATTAAGCTGCTCTGGTAACTGGTGAATCATTACGTTAGGTTTGATCAGAAATGAGATTTACTTTACAATATCAGCCCTCTTTACCATATAAACCGGGTGGGGAGAGGGAACTTGACAGCTGAAGATGGAGGACTGACAAGAGGTACTCAGACCAGGATTCTTGAGGTCACAATGTCAGGTTCAGGAGTGGGGGGTGGGGAATCAGGTGACTTACTTCTTCTGTGCGATACTGCTTAGCAGCCGGTTGCCAGTGAGGAAGGTGAAGATGCCTAGGAGGCCGAGGTACTGCAGCGTCTGGAACATGTTGAGATAGACCCAATAGCAGTAGAACAAGCCCAGAATGGCTACAAGAAGAAACCAGAGGGAATGACATGAAATACATCATCCTGAATCTTGGACTTCAAACGACGGTAACTGCAGCGTCCCGACATGGTAGACAGAGGATTTGAACTCCTTTAACGGGGTAGCACTAGTCTAGAGTGGACCAAAAGAGGTCAGGAATTTGAACATTTTACTACGCTTTTTAAGAATGTTTCAGTATGGGTGCGTAAGCTTCTTGTAAACAGCCCTAGAACACTGGCTAACTAAAAACTTGGACCAACTCAACATTTTGAAGCAGGATCCAGAGATCGGGTAAAAATCATTGGGAAAAGTCTGAAATTAAAACACCTGTTTTACGAGCCCACAGTAAAACGCAGGTGTGTGAGAAGCTACATACATGTACATGTACACACATGTATACATGTGTAAAAACTGCCATTTTGTCATAACGAATAGCACCCTCTTGTTTTCTGCAAAAAATGCCCTCTTCTGGCCAAAAGTACCCCTTTTGCAAGAACTTTTAAATTTTTTTCTTTTTATGGAAATTGGATTATTTCGACTTTCTGCAGTCTGAAAACCTAGAAAACAAGACAGCTCTGATTAAATTGGAACAGTTAGCAGGTATGGGATAGACAAAGAACTTGATAAAAGTAATGCACTGTCTCAAAACTCGTTACTGTAAGATCAAAAAGATATGCCTGAAGCAAAAACAGGAAAGGGATGTAAAGACCAACTATCTGAACTGGAGTTGCACGTTTTTAAGCAAATAGTACCTAAGCCTGAACCGAGAACGTTTCTCTACACCAACTGTAGTAACCTTGCTTCTGGAAACACATACCTCCGAGTCCAAGATGAAAGCCGATGGCACCGATAGAGAACGTAAAGCCCTTCACATTAGCACCCAGTTTCAACCACTGTGAAAACAGGAAAGTCATACATACAACTTCCTTACCCACTCTACAAACGACAAAACCTTTCTGTTCGTAACAATTTCCTTTTTATTTTACAAACTTGCCTAAGTCGACTAATTTTCCAGATGTGCTTTTGCAGTGATTTGATGAACTATGGACGGAAGATCCAAGCCACTATTTCATTACATTAGGCCTGCTGTCACGATCTTCAAGTAGAAAGGATGGAGTGCTGGGTTTACCACACAGCGGTGGATTTTGGAAGAGTCAGAAAGTCTGATGCCTACCAGAATGATGAGAATCAGTAGAGGGACGAGGCACAGCACGGTGAAGGTGGTGGACACGGCGGTAGGGGGCCGTTTCTCCGGCACACGGAACATGTGCTTGATCTCGGGCAGCTCAGCATAGCGAGCCTGGCCAGCAGGCTTGGTGTCCTCCTGCTCTGGGAATTTCAGGGTCACATCAGCCTGGCAGGAAAGGGAAAAGGGTGTGAAGAGTGGATCAAGAGACTCAGAGGGACACAGTAAGGAGAGGTGTGAACGTCATGCTCCAACTGGCCCTCGGTGGTGAAACTGTGACAAACTCTTGTCGGATGAGGGTAACTCTTGACAACAGGGTAGATTTGATACAGAAAATGTTCTAGTAGAATCGCAGCATTTTTCCTATTCAAATAAACATCACTTTTTTGAGCATGAGGTTGAGTCGAAATCGCATGCTGTGAGGCAGATTTCAGAATTCAAGTGAATGCACTGCACAAAACAATGCCTGTCAGGAATTCTAAAATGAATCGTGATGTTTAAGAAGTAAACAGAGGGAACTTTGTGGTACGTAGAGCTCTAACGGGTGAAGATTGGCTCATTATCATTTTGGCACTTGTTCTTACCAAGTTCCAGGAGAAGGGATTCATGATGATGGCATCGCCGATGATGAGGTCCAAGGTGTACTTGTCAGACTGCTGGTTGAAGTACTCGCGACCGCTCTCTGCAACATCAAGACTGAACTTGTACATCATGGACGCATCGCTATCAGCTGTGAAGATGACCTCTTGCTTTGTCTTGATGTTGGACAAGCGAACAAACGCCTGGGGGAATAGAAAGAGTGAATGTAAATGACTTTGCTTAAATTGGTTTCCTTTTTTCAGATGTAATCGATATTGACCCTAATCCCTGGGGTGTATATAAATATGATATTAAAACTCTGAGGATTCAGGACCTTGAGGGTTCACAGCATGTCTTCTGTTATCCTAACGACAATCTAGATCCCCCTCCTGAAATGATGCGAATAAGGATTAACCTACCTGGTGGACGGATAGCGGTTGTCCAGCCTTGTCCTTCAGGTTGAATTTCAAGACCACGCTCTGGTGATGGTCAGCTTCCAGACCCTTGTCCACCTTCCTGGGGTGGACAACCCTTTTAAAAAAGGGGGAAAATAAAACAATATTATCAAAGTAACTCCTTGCTGCAAGTCGGCAACATGCAACTTACCACAGTGAATCAAGCTGACATCAGGTCTTTTTGATATGTGTGCTTGTCTCCTTGATAAGAGGATTTTTCTATTTCAGTGTAATTTTTGCCACAGAAGTCCTTACTCTTTCTCGTTTTTATTCCGTTCATGATTAATGCTCACTTGACGGTCTTAGCTGTGATAGACTGGTCCTTGTCGATGACGGAGATCTCCATGTTGTCCACAGTGACCTCGGTCGTGACCTTGACAAGCATGGTCCCCTCGCTGAGGCCAATCAGGGCAGGGTTCGGAGAAGTAGGTGTGGCCTTTAGAGCCACTGCATAGAAGGCAGGTGCTGGCTTGGATTCCATGAGGTTCAGCTGGTACTCCGTCCTACAGACCCACAGTCATTGAACAATGGTGACAAACAATGGCAGGATACCAGTGATTCCTGTGATTAAGGTTACCTGTGGGGCTGTTTTCCATGGACCTTCTCAAATTATCTACTGTGTTAAAACCAGTGACAAGTTAGATATAATTTGAAGGTTTACATGGTGAGAGTTGATCAACAAGTTTGATGTGGCACCATAGAACAATCCTCTACTGTGAGGCTCTTTGCAGATCTTCACAAACAAGAATTACTACATCGTGTTGGGCCACAAAAAACACATTACTTTGTCTCTGGTCAGACTGATATTCCAAAGTATATGCGGTGACACAGCCTTTTTTTCCTCCTCAAGGGTGAAACTGTACAGACAATTGCAGACACACGTTGTTGAGTCAGGGGACTAGAACAGCTTTATTTTGATTATAAGCTGACAACACACAACTTTGTATCTACAGTCTGCTATCATTGTTCAACACCGATCTTGTTGGGATCTATCGCCCTGAGTAAAAGATCGAAATGCCTGAAAAAATGTCAAGGCAGGGTGCAATAGAGGGTGCTAATGCAGCTCTCCCAAGAGAGAAAAAAAGAAATTGATGTGCATGCTTGAAATTGACGAGTGCGCTGACCAGAGACGAAAGACTTTTGGGGGGGGGCTTTACCACAATTTTTCCCCTGATGACAAGTTATGTGTGTTTTCAAGGGGCATCAAGAGTCATCTATCTTAATATTGGCTGGTCTCTATTTTCCTTAACCCTCCTTTGGTTTTACAGCACAAATGTGCACAAATGCCCACAGTCACTGGTGAGCATGT
>NW_019091398.1:328137-406872 GCF_001949145.1 Acanthaster planci
TTTATTTCTAAACTCAAAACAGCTTACGG
Organism: Acanthaster planci; assembly: GCF_001949145.1. The sequence goes on from NW_019091398.1 coordinate 328,167, forward strand.
CTGTTTGGTACCATCGAAGACCAGGTCCTTGGCAACTGCTTTCCCCCCATCTTTGGGAGATATCGATGTGGCTTCCACGGTTAGCTTGCCAACACTGCCTGCCATTAGATTAGAGACTTGAACCTATGGGGGAAAACGATTATCGAATTCAGGCTCAGCTATTTGAACTTTAGAAAAAATCTGTGACTAGATTTACAAAGCATTTCAACGGAAGGATTCACAAATAGTTATGAAATACACCCATCTCTGATCAGCCTCTTCATTTTTTTTTTATATCTCCGCGGCGCAACATACATCTTGAGACAGTTTGCGGTACCCGCTGCTACATCTGATTGGACCGTCTAACCACCCCAGCAAGCTCGGTGGTCGAGTGGTTAACACATCTGCACTAGTAAGCAGGAGGTCATAGGTTCGAGTCCCACCCGAGTAAGCTTCTGAATATTTTCATAAGCACTTGGACAAGCACTGAATATAGAGTGTTTAATATACCTTAGAAAAGGGCAAACATCTGTGACTAAAATCATTATTTCTTCACGGGTCATTACGCACATGCAGCCAAAATCTGAATACTACCTTCACATAAAATTAGATATCTGCCATCTTGGGTTATTAATGCCTCTTCTGTTTGGGGAGAAGTTTGGCTAAATGTGTACTTGATTCACACTGCCATTCACGTCGTCACTCAATGGAAAGACAAAGACACCATATAGTCACCTTGACATTAGGAGCATCGGTGGAGACAGCCATGGTCCCAACTCTGGTAAATGACACAGGCACATGGAACTGGAAAACAAACGGCAGGGAGAATTATCAGGTATGGCACATCCTTCAGCACTGTGGTTGTCAAGCAAGGGCTGATGCAATTTACTGAGGGGTGCATTGGCTCTGACATGACACGGAGTGTTTCTGAGTCTACCGTCAGCTTACCTTGTTACTAGCCAGGGCCCTGGCTCCAATGACGACGCTGTAGGCATTGGCAACCGTCTGTGTTGACTTGCGGCTCAAGACAAAGTTACCGAGCATCACTGCTTGATCCTGTCAAAGCAAGAACATGATCACTGTCCATCGGACTTGTGGATGCACCCCAAAGATTAATGTTGGTTGCCTTTCTTATACCTGATTAATCAGTAACCAAACAAATGATCTGCAGATGACATTAGTGCTTTTGTGCTGACCATTCTTGAGGACCGAGATTGTTGCGTAAATGTTACATTTTTGTTGCATGAGTGAAGTGATTGCCAAAAAGGTTCTGCAGTCGTGCACAGACTGAAAATCTACCCTTGACAGAAATACTGTACCTCGGTTATAAGTGGCTTCTTGTTGATTTTTGCAGCCAGCTTATAAGCTCCATCTAAAAAGAGGCCACTCTGGAATAAGGTATCAAACTGCAGGGGAAAGAACATCATTTTTTTTAGTTATCTTTTAAACAACTCAACAGATCTATCAATCCTGTATGTGCTAAAAACCATGCAAGCTTTATAGCCTCATGTTTACAACTACTGTAGTTTCAGAGTTTGAAAATCAATATAATAGAAAAAATAAAAGCAATTCACAATACCCTGTGCCACAATACCGTGTGCCACGAAAAGGTTGCTAAAGGCAGGCCACTTGCCACTTGTAGAGTTGACAAAAGCATGGCGATTTGCCCCAATTTGTGTTTGAGCAAATGTGGGTGGACAACTTGGGGAACTGATCGATTCAACTGGGCACTCCTTGCCACACAAAAAACACCATCTCAAAGAAAACATTTCAAATCTTCAACCCAGACAAACAAGCACTGGGAACAATTCAAGTTTTCATACCCAGGGTAGCTGGTGAATAGAACTTTGTTGACCATTTCCCCCAAATCCAGTGAAAAAAGGCCCCTCGGTGGCAACCTCTTGTTAGCACACCGCATTGTGAATTGCTCGTAAACACAGGGAAAAATGATTTGGAGGAATCACACAGCTGTCAAAATGAGGTGTGCATTTACTCCAACTCTAGGGGTCAGTAAACATTAACTTGAAATTCCTACAGTCCTCCAAATTTGAACGCAGCCCTCTCTAAAAAGAAAAAAAAATTACCTGCAAATATTTTTCATCCACTTCGTCTGCCTGGGCAACAATATCTTCAACCAGATCAAAGTATTTGTCCATGTTTGTCTCAGCGGGGAGCAGAGCTGCAATATGTAGCGCGTAGCTTGAACTGCAGATAAAACAAAGACAGCTTTGGATGACCACCAAAAAAGAATTCCCCTCAAATATCCTAATCAACAAACCACCACATGGGAAGTGGGTGCAGTGAGAGTTAGGCGTAGCAGGCTGGAGTGACTCACCTAGTGACGCCGTCGTCCTTCTTGAGTGCTGAATCCAATGATTTCAGGACATCTGTAGAACTGACTGTTGACACAAATACAATGGCAAAAGATTCAAGCACAAGGTCAAAATCTACAGTCATTTTTACTCAGTTTAATACTTTTTAACCCCTTCGCGCCGGTAATTCTTTTGACCGCGACTGCTGGGCTTTGGTATGCCCTGAATGGAGGGCTTTGTCCAGCAGCAGGCCCCATTGAACCAGCAGCTGCAATAGACTGTATGTGTGGTATGCACTAATCCTCACACAAAGCCGCGGCTATCAACGGTTCCCGGTGCGAAGGGGTTAAAACGCGTTCAAACACTTTGGACCTTTCTGCTTATTTATCTCATATCTAAAGTATTTTGTCCAAAAAATCCAGCTTTTTTTTTAAATGCAAATATCAAAGCAAAGAACTGATGAATTGATAAGACGTAACAAGTGCTAATGAGGCTGTCGTCTTTCCTCTGCTTTGTGTCAAAAGGTTGCAACTGGGTAACACACGGTCATTTCAATTACTACAAATATGGACTTACATTTAAGGCCTAGCGTGGTTAGGGCTGACACAGCATAGAATAGCGTTGCCATGTCAACGCTGTCATTGATGGCAGATGATATCGATTGCTCATTAACGGTGACCTGTGAGTTGACAATTTAATTCATGACCATAAGTTACTTTGCAAGTCAAGTTCCATCAAAGCCTTGATTACCACGAGACATTAATCAAAACACTTGTTTGAGTTTACCACGCATTCCTTTAATTAAAGCACCATTTTTTTGCCAGCAGAAGAAACTGAACCAAAACAAGATGCAGAAGAAATATATCACAGATTTGGCCAAAATGGAAGAGGAATTGAATTCAAATTATATACTGACAAACCAAAGTGTGCACTACCACCTGCAAAACCTATTACCTTGCAGTTCTCCAGGGCCTTTGCAGCCGTGGTAGCATGGTATACTGACTCCACATTACTAGGGTCCAGCTTGGCCTTCAAGAATGTACAAGCCTCCTGCGGATTAGGAATGGGCACACTGAACAGCTTGAGACCCAGGATGGAGTAGTGGGCTTCGGCTAAATCAGTGAAGGGACGCGCCGAGGCAAAGACTGCCTTGATCTTGGCTTGGTCATCCAATGATAAGATTGTGATGGGGCTAAGCGCCTGTCCTAGGACAGTGCAGAGCAGGAACACCAAGAGTATGGCACCTAAACAAGGAAAGACAAATAAAGGCCAAAAGTTAAAAAAAAGACGGAGTGTTCCATATACGAGCAACACAAATTTTCCCTTAAAATACTACAACAGCCATCAGAAGTGATAACATGTCCTAAAATGTGAAATTCAGCTAAGAAAATTCTGAAGCATTTACTTAGAAAACGTGTAGGTTTTTACAGACAAGCCTCGTACTCGTAGGTTCGTGTACAGGGCCATCAAGTGTTGTTGTCTATGGAACTCTTTCCCAAAAGAAATATTTACCATTATTTGTAAGTCCAATTAACTTGGAAGCTGCCTGTAATTTTGTGTAGAATTTGTTTAAACGTATAGTCAGTATGCTAACTGTAATTAAATGTTTAAAATCATTATTGAATGATTATTGAATTATTAGGCTAATTTGTTTCAGTTTGAGAACATTTCCCGATTGTGCAGCGGTTCATTCTGTCCTTAAAATGAAGAAATTAAACAATTATTTCGTTCCATCTAAACATGACAAGCCACGTAAAGCACTGTTTTACACCGTGCAGGTGTACAAAAATAAAACGACTGAGTCGGTTGCCAGACGCCCATTCATTATTACATTACACGTGGCACCCGCACAGTGCCACAGCTTAGTTCTGAAAACTTCAACGTGTTCAAGCGTCCTCGTCAAATTAAGCTAAATGTGGGGCTCTAAGAAATCCTCCAAACAGCCACAAACTAGCTTAAACACAAACTCCCTTCAAAACTGTGATACAGTCACCATATTGCAGGTTCATTCTAGAGTAAAGCCATGTCATTTTGTTACCTCTCTCCATGGTGGATTTGATGAGTCTCCGGGGGTCCAATCAGGAAAGGACGGGTGTTGAGCGGAGTGTTGCCAAGTGAGGGCGCTATCGATTCCGTTGTGGTTAACTTCTCAGAGTTCTGGCGCATGGCGTGGGGAGTTCGGCTCAGTGCAGTTTATTTCCTGTCACAGAATATAATCGGTCTGATCGGAGGCCATCATTGACGCATTTTCATTAAATTTCAATAATAAACGTTTGGAAATGTTTCTGGAGTTTACACAAAGGCAAAATGGAACAAGGCCGAGGTGTGGAGCGGCTCACGCTAGAGTTTCTTGTTTATGGCACGTTCCTGAAGCCACCGCGGCCCCTCGGCGGCTTCAATCAGTGACGTATTTCAGACGCAACGTTGTGATTCAAGTAAACTTGCTTTTTGGGGTTTTGGTGCACCACCCGTGTAGAGTCTTTGCCCCCGGTGTGATGGTTTGGGTTTGGTTGCGTCAAAAGATAGGCTAAAAGGGTAAAATTGCACCTGAAGAATGTACCGTTTGTAGTGTATACATGTACATGTGTGTGTGTACATATAATCAGTACAAGCACCTTACACCACTGGGTCGTTGTGGTCCATAACTTTAATTGGGTAAGTTTTATAATGCTTCCCAAGTGTATACTCGATTGGTATCATCAGTAAATTGTTTCCACATGCATTATATGTCTACCGTAATCTTGTTTGTTTGTTTGTTTGTTTTTCAATGGTAGCATGGGGGAAATGCGTACTTCAGCACAGAACGTTGTGTGGGGTCGGGCCGAATCGATGGCCACCCTGTTATAGCGCAGCCAAATGTGACACACAAGTATGGATCACTGAACTGATGCCTGGGTGTCATGGTGATTCGGGATACGTACCTAGGCCTACTGGATATTATAAGCCATAGCAGTTTCAATCATAAGGTCACGGTTTGGAACTTGTGAGTGGTTTGAGAAATATCATTTGGCCGTAGTTCGCTGAAAGGCAAATTTAGATTCTTGTTTCATTATAACTGATCACTCCAGAAATTCCAAGTAGAATAACTCTTCAGTCGGTGTTTGATTACGTATTTGTTATTTTTGCAGGTTGGGCTATCCGTTTTCTTAGTTTTGGATTTTTTATTCTCTTCAACAGTAGGCTATGTCATGTATTTTAGTTGTCCAAAGACAGTAGTCAAGAGGGAAATCACTTCAGACATTACACAACACGATCGAGCACCATGTCTACAAAAGCGAAACCTCGCAAGAGGTCTTCCTCCAAAACAACTTCCGACACCAAAGGAAAGATGATCATCTGTAGCTTATCCGATGCCAAAAGCACCAAAAAATTTACTGTCAAGTCTTCCGCCGAGGAAATCATGGGGCCTACTGACACCAACCAGCCCAATGCTGATCGAAGCAGAAGCAGTGCGTGTGCCAAGAGACCAACTTCCAATTCTTCCAAAGAATCTTCCCCGTCCGAAGTTTCAACCGTCACACCCCCTGAAAAGAGCCCTAAAGAACCACTGGTGTGCATCTTTTGCAACAAACAATTCTCCAAAAGGCACTGTTCACACGAGAACGCACACCAAAGATCGACCGCACGCGTGCAATCTCTGCGGCGAAACATTTGCGCAGACCAGCACCGTCCTACGCCACCGCAAAATTCACTCCGTGGTCAAGCCTTTCGTGTGTCATATCTGCGGCAAGGCTTACCCCGTCAGTCACGATCTCAAAGACCACAAGGTTCACACCAAACCATTCCAGCGTGGGTAACGGTCAACGCAGGTTCTCCAAGAACTTTAATCTGGTGATTCACATGAGGACACACACCAAGGAAAAGCCGTTCTATACTGCCCTCTTTAATTAAGATGTTTCTAATCTCAATTTAGCAGCCAGCCAAACTCCTATCATTGACGAAATGGGAGTCAGGATATAGCTCCGCATGTAGCTCCGGTGTTTTAAATTAATATCTGGTCACGCTGGATGATGATGTCATTGACGTGGAGTAAAAAGGCAATGCTTCACTAGGCGCTATATACAGTTAGCAAGGAGCGAGAGGAAGATTTGTGCCCTGAAAATGTGGGAAAATGATGCACAAATTCACTGCGAGAAATCCACTGTCTATATGGAGGAGTGTAAAGCATGATTCTCAGATTACCGGTTAAAGGAGGGCGCTATTAAGAAATACAGTGGAAGATATGTAAACATAACACGTTCAAATGTCGGCTCTGTGACAGAACTTTTGCACACCGCAGGACCGTGGTATGCCACGAGGACTCACACTCGTGAGAAACCATACCTTAGTGACATTTGTAATACTGGTTTCTCAACCTGCAGTGGTCTCATTTTTCATAAACATATACACACCAGCGAGAAGCCTTACACATGTCACACATGTAACAAACGCTTCGCTCACAACACTATTTGACAATTCACAGTGAAAGTGCATACTATTAAAGGAGAAGCCGTTCGTATGCGACGTGTGTGGTGGATGGATCGTTCTCTCGTAAAACGCGCCTCAAATCGCACAAGAGGATTCACACCAGCGAGAGACCGTTTCGTTGTCACGTGAGCGAGAAAGCCGTTACGATCAATGGCAATCTGAAACGTCACGCGAAAACGCACGACACCATAGAGGATTTTGTTTGTGATATTTGTGGCAAGGCTTTTCATTTTAGCAGCGAGTTGTCACAGCACCGACGGAGTCACACCAACGAAAAACCGTATGTCTATGACATCTGCAGCAAAGCTTTCACACAGGGCAGCAATCTCAGACGTCATTATTAGAAAGGCGCATATAAAAGCCAAGTCGAATACCTCTAACTGTAATCTCTGACTCAGATATCTCTAACTACAGTATACGGGCTGACCGTCTGAATTTCATCTGAGGTGTTTTACTTTTTTGCGAACAAGTTTAAGGCCGTGTCCGAAATGGGCTTCCAGAACTACGGCTAGGTCTATTGTCTGCGCGTCTCCATGCAATTCCAATGGAGCGAAGACCTAGACCTAGCTCTAGACAAGAGATTCGGATGCAGCCATAGTGCAAATTGTTCCAAATGCACAAGCCCAAAGTAGCAGGAATGAGGGTGATCTTCTTTTGGGGTTGATACTTTTGTTTGATTTTGCGTCGATTGGGCCACCTCGCACTCATTCGAACGTCTTTTCATCCACTGGGGCTTGTAAACGTAAGTGAGAACTTCAGGGAGTTGGGGGGGACTTGCCCTCGGACAAAAACTTTGGAAATAAAAGGGGGAAAGGGAAGAAAGCGAAAGAACTAAGAAAAAAAAAAGAGGTTGCAAAGTTCCTGTTTGCTTGAAGAACTACATCTCACCCCTCCCACTGTTAATGCGTCAACATTTTGTTCTTGGACTCCCTTCCAGGAAATTCCCTCTTGAAAAACCCGGTTCCTCTCCCCCGGGAAACACTCGTGGCGACGCCCATACCTCCTTCTAATTGTGATCATTTTATTTTGTGGCAAAATAAGATCGGATACACAAGGTCCCACTTTATTAATTCCAATGACAGAGCCTATTAAAGCCGAAATCAGAAATAAAAAGGCAAAGTTTTACCGGTATGAAACTTAAAAAAAGAAGACCATGAGAAGACCGATTGTATCTGTTTTCTCTTTTTTTCACGGAAACCATTGTCAACCCAATAGACAATGTTAAAGGCATTGACACATGATGCTAACATATTGATTTCAAAAATATTATAAAAGATATAGTGCTTACATTCGTATTACTGGATATTCAAAGATTAAAAAACGAATAGGAACATTCGTGTTCGATTTTCCTTTCCTTCTGTTTTGTTTTCGAGTGATTTATTTGGGGAGGTCAGAGCGGACTCTCCCGTATAATGTTCCTAGGTACGCAAGCGACCCCCGTAAGCCAATGAAGTCACTTAATTCCGTTTGCTGATCTTATGATGGATCGTTGACAGATGCTACTTAGCGAGGTCTGGGGTTGACCTCCAGTCAGAAGATAATAACTGGGGACCCCAACATCCGCGCTGGCTCTAATAACTTTGATGAACTCTCCAGCTCCGACACGCCAAGCTGCTGCCTAACACGCCTCTTGCATCTCCCAGCAGTGTCGATAGATCACGGCTAGGTCACTCCACCGCATGGTGGAGGAGGAATGTTCCTTGATAATCTGTGTGATGATCTGGCATTCTCCAATTCCGGGGCGATCGACTGCCGCCCGTGCGTCAGCACGGGCTTAGACTTGTACCAGTCCTCTTTGGTATTCTGACCACGGGGGCAATATGCTCTAAAGCACGACCCGTGTGAAATACCGTGTAGAATTGCCACTTTCACCTGTCAGTTTCATTTACGTGAATAAGGCAGGGATGCAGCAGACGAAGCCACCGCCAGATGAACACCTTCACTTCCTACAATATCACCCAGACCAAAATAATACCGATTCAAGGTGTTCGGAGTAGAAGAATCTATGAAAGCCCCTGATGTCGGAATAGTTATAATCTATTTGCAGACGGCATACAGATTCAATAAACCCTTTATATAGCTTAGTACAGTTGATCTATTTCCTCACGTAGGAGCGTCTTCATAATCATCACCTAAATAGTCAAAACTGATTCAGAAATTAGGTTTTTATTGTGGAAATTAGCGTGGAATTTAGGAGGGCGGGGATTCAACATGATGGGGGGGTTGCATTCTGTGAAATAACACGGTACGAGAGAAAAACAATAATATAATTTTTTATTTACAAACAAGAATTCGAAGCCGGTCTTACAGTTCTGTCATATCCAGAGTACTACCGATCTGAAATCTTTTGAGAATGCTGAATAAACCTCATACTAAAATGACACCGAATATCTTCCTAAGATTAACATTATGGTGCCTGTGATAATCCGTCTGCTATTTTTTCCCAAGGGACATTTATCACATTTATTTTTGGAAAAGACTAAATTAATGAACAGTAAATCGCATCGTACGGAGGACATTTAAGTACTGACATTTAGTAATGCACTTATTGGAAGGACCGTACACGTCAGTCGCCTGGCGTTCCAACTATGCCATTAACCTCAGCGTGCGCATTATGCGCATCACGGCCGTCATTAGTTCACGACCGCAGCTGGTACTGCGTGGAAAATAATGTCACGTACAGACAGTACCTGGCGATTTCCACAGTTCACTGGAAACCAGTTAATGGCTTCGAGTGTGTCGAGACGATAGAAGAAATTAAAAAAATACGAGTTTCAATCATTGTTGGTAAATGTTTCTGCATTTCCCAGGAAAGGTAAGCGGACAATATTGTTATTTGATGTTTCAGACGATGTCTTTTTCTGTTAGGTCACTGATAATTATGAAGTAAAAGAGAAAACAAATTAATGACGAGAGTCTGCCGGACTATAAATGTTTCTTTCTTCGTCGCTGATTGCTGGTACAAGTGACGACATACATAGCAAAATTACTGACATATTATGTTTGTCTTACATATACATTGACAAACAGCGGTGCTATTTTGGCTAGGCTTAAGATTTCGTCGGTTATTCCAAGCTTTTTTGTATATATTCGATACTTGTTTATTTTTTGTGTCAAATTCGCAAATTCTTTTCTCTTAATTTTGTTGCTGGGTGTTGCGTTGAGGAAGCACCTTTCCGTTTTGCTGGGGGTCGGCGTTTATATGATTCTTGAATTGTATCATTGAAAAAAATTAATTGCTTGTTATGAAATAGGACCTGAAACTGGCAAATGAAACTGACCTTATGCTTTGTTTTAATATTTGTACTTATTTTAGAAAAGTCCTGCAGTCCACAAAAAAAGTATAAAATGGCTCACGCGGTTGCACACCAAGGCATGTCTGGTTCCCATGGCAACAGAAGATCCAAGCAATACCATAACCGGAATTTCGAGGCCCTTCTGGGTGTCGACAATTCAAGGCGGTCTGGTTCCCGCCCTCCAGTACTCCGCAGCCAGCGCTCCGGCCTCCCCATGGGGGCCACTATGGGTGTCTTTTCGACGTCATCCTCCACATACAGCGGCCAGTCTCGGCAAGCGTCGGTTACCTGCACGAAGCTGCTGTGCTTACGCGTGGTGTCCGTCTTGGCCGCGGTCGCCGGGACTATTATGATCTTCTTCGGCCTCTTCCTCAACACTGGCACGCCGGTCCTGGGGCTGTGTATTCCCGGGGGATTACTGATCATCGCTGTGCTGCTCCTATGGTGCGTTGTGTACGTGTGGTACGGCAAATACTGCTCCAAGTACAGTGATAGCGCGACACTAGGTGGACCCCCTACCGAGGGTGCCACCCAGCGGCATTCTAGGGGTGCAACACAGGACACCACTGTGAATTTACCACTGTCCCCTGTCATGGCCTCGTACGGCCCAGATACGAGACTCGACCATCAACATCCATCTACTCCACCACCTTGCTACTTCCCAGTGTGAGTACAAATGCACGGACGACAAACAAAATGCAATGCTCAGTGACACCAAATTTAGAAGGAATCTCTCTTTAACTATACACAACCAGTACCGGCCGCTGCCTGACGACCAGCAGTTGATAAAACATTTTGTAATAAAATCTTAATTCATTATGACAATGCAATCTCTGGCCAAACCTGCTTGAAAAAATACGCCGTTTCCAAATTACATGTTGTATACAGCTGGTAATAAAATGCATGCCAGATTAAGTGAAACTTTGAAGTTTTGGTAATCTCTGCAAAGCTAAGTTTTTATCACTCGATGAACTTTTCTTTCTCTAACTTTTTAAATAATCAGGGACCGAAGTCCTTCTTTCCCTACGAAGGGGCAGGACATGGAACAACCGCCTTCCACGCCTCCACCGCCGTACAACGAGGTTACTTAAAGGCGAGAAGGATTGTGATTTAATTGGATTGGTCTGACTCCGAGCAGAAATCTACCGAGACGCAGCGATTGGTTGTGGAACTGTGGATTGTTGCGTTGATCTCTGTCAAAGAGGGCGCACAACTGCAGTTGCAGATCCTGAGAGTTGAAGAGGTAGAAAGCAGACGAGCGCCTGTTCCGGTTCGATATCGACGGACAGCCGTTTCTTTTTAAGGGACTACCTTCTAGTTTACTTGTCAATTTACCTCAATTTGTAAATGAGCCCTTTCCATTATTTGCAGAGTCTTCCCCTGAAAAGCTCATAATTCATCTGCACTTTGAACTGATATGGGCGCTGTACATATTTTAGCAATAATTATGCGCATGCCGTTTGATCTGTACCTGAGCGCATTTGGTATAATTCTTTCAATGCATCGTTGGAATTTAATTAAAGTCATATTCAGACGGCGGCAACCTAAGCTACTTGTTTTTCAGCTCGTGTAACTTAAGAATTGATGAAGTTTTTCGCTCTTCAGTATGGAATTCTGCAGCCGGCATTGAGTTGTTCCCGCTGGAAAACACCCAATATTAAAGTACCTGCATGGACGACTCCTTATAACTAGAGGCGTCAGGCACAAAGGCGAAACTAACATTGCCATCTAACGTTGCTTAGATCCTGTCCTTAAATGTTAATTATTTGTATCGTAATGCATTGCTCTCAAATGCACAAACACAGTTATTAACTAAATAGAATCATAGTATTGTGTTTTCAAGAGCTGAATCGGTTGAAAAGTTGTGCCAATAAGCAATGCGTTGCTTATCACTATACTCACTCTGATATGCCATAATAGCAAAGGCGTTTCGCGCAACTGAATATAGTGAATGTAGTTCTCAGAGATGGGCTGGCAGATATACGTGTACCGGGTATATCATTAAAATCGATCGATAGCAGTTTTCATGTAATTTCCTTGTAGCTTTCCTTGTGGTGTTCGGTTGTCGCAAAACGTGCTCTTGCAGTAAAATACGTCAAGGTAATTCTGATTTGTCTATGGTCATCAAGTGACCCGAATTTCTTGATATAAATGTAAAAAACACCGATTCTTAGGAAAGAAAAGGTAGAAAAGAAACATGATGACGTAAAAGATAGGTGTGCGAGCCCCCCCCCCACTAATTGGGCATGTCTGATTTAACACTATAGACCTATTGTGTATTTATAATAGTTTGTAGGTATATCCAAAAACTGCAGAGCAGATGCAGTTAGGATTACGTGTACCAAATGTAAATTTCGTAAACGGCTACGTTTGTTACAGCGCATTAAATTTACCCTATCATGCACGACAGAAACACCTACGATATGAAATTTGTCGACCTACTGGAAGTTAAAATGATGTATGACACCGACTTAAATAATTAGGCCCCTACATTTTAAGGCGTTTCGGCACTTTTGTGGGCGGTCTTAATTATATCTATGAGTGGCAACCGCCACTGTTAAGGCTTGGACTCTGTTAATAGTGATGCAAGATTTCTTGACAATTTGGATAGCCAGATTCTGAATCGAGAATGAAAATATTAAGTTTGGATTTGTCAAGTCTTTAAAAGAATCCAAAATTCTGACCAAGGGTCGACCATCTGCTGTGTGTAAAGGTACAAAAGGCAACAAGCATGCTGTAACAATGTATAGGACGTAGGAATCGTAATAACTCCAGAGCTGGGAATAAATTACCATGTGATAAATTGCAATATTAATGGATTTGTTTGTCGAGATGTTTCTGTGCTGCTCCAGTTGCTATGCAGGCAAATGATAGTTAATCTTGCAGGATGAAACCCGACACCCGCGGAATTAGGCTGGATAGAAGGAAATGGAACGCACACATCGTGAAGAAAGATCCGCTTGGACGCGGTTGCTCCAAAATTGAACAAAGTGAAATTAGTAGTGCTTACAATCTTTGTTCACACTCACAGTGGTTTACAGGTTTGTGGTAACACAGTTTTAGAAAACGACCGTTGATTGCAAATGCATCATTTGGAAGTTGGTGATCACAGAACAGCGGCACTAATAAATGCTCAGTTTTGCAATCAATACGTGTCTCTCCACTGATGTTTCGGTCTGCCTTACATGTTGAACGTTTAGAACCGATGTTTAACTTGCTGAGTAACTGTAAAGCGGCTATTAAAATATGCGCAGCCTTGAAACGAAAACGGAATTTTCGAGGAGAGTGGAAGCCTCTAAGGAAACGATGGAAAATAAGAGAAAATAAGGCTAACAACATCTTAAATATTCGCCTTTCGGGACTAAAAGCTCAACAAGTCTGCGAAAAATGTCTTATCTTGTCACTCAGATAGAGTCTACGGGTGGTCAGAACGTCGATGCCCTCCAACACAAGGTTAATTGGTTTAAATTAAAGCATCCACCATCTACACACGAAAAGCCTTTAACCAAATCAAATCGTAGGAAAGGCGGTGCTCTTAAGGCGCATGGAAATGATCAGATTGCTGAATTGTTGAGGACGACTGCTGCCTCGTACATAGGTGGCGAGGCCCAGTCTCCAGGCTGCAAATTCTATATCGTAGAAGATGTTGATTCAAGAAACACGCAGGGAACACGAATACCACAGCCAGCCGCGGCGGATCGTTGCGTTGATGGGGACAATGATGACGCTGGTCACTTGATATTCCTTCGTTTCAAGGTGTCTGTGATAAACTGCACATCGCCATGCTCGACGGTCATGTTTAAGAACAAAGTGTGATCGAATGACTTTATGGTGTCGATGTACTAAGCGCTGAAACGGAAGTGGCAACGTGAAACTGCTGTCAGTATTTTGGATTCGTTAGGAGCATTTCTGTAAGTTAACTTGGGCCAACTTAGATGTAATCGTCACAAAACCCAAAGTAAAATTACCGAACAGTTTCAGCCCATTAGTCTGTAAGATGAACTAGTAGTGCGAATCACTTTTAATGGAATGTTAAAGGAAGCAAAGGACCGATTTATATCGACTTAAAGTATATTGCTTAGAAAGGCTGTGACTCAGTGAAGGGCTGGTAACACACGTGCTTTTGACTTCTACAGGCAAACGTGTTTTTCCAGAAGCAGCCGTAACTTTCGGCCGTGTCCGAAACAGGGCTTCCAGAGCTACGGCTAGGTCTATTGTCTGCGCGTCTCCACGCATTTCCAATGGAGCGAAGACCTAGACCTAGCTCTAGACAAGATATTCGAATGCAGCCTCAGCATTGGTCTCCATAATAGATTCTACAATGGAGATCAATGGTATTAGGTTCACCAACCGGGTTCTTGCACACGTTCGGCGCGCACTCGAAGACCATACATTCCGGGCCATAACATGTAACACGCCCTCTTTTGTTCCTGCTCAGAGCGGATTCGATCGCATTTCCAAAAAAGGGGAGTAGCCTACGCTGATAACTAAACTGCCCATCTATCGGCTGCCAACTAGCGATCTAATAAAAGATTATTAGGGTCCAGTCTGTAGTTGTGACCACAGAGCGTAAGAAGGAGACCAGACGTCAACTTGATTCAATAACCTGGAGCGTTGGACAGGATTCGTAATGGTTCACAGTATTTTGCTCGCTCGTAGAAAACAGGTTACTTCAAACGTGAATTACGAGCGAGTACGCATGTATATCCAATCGCAAGATGAATTGAGCATCGTTTGGGCGATTGCTCTTCGTCTGCTTATGAGCAGGCACACCGCAGAGTGGCGTATTAATCTGATTTGGCGTCTATTGGATCAACGTCCAACCCACGTAGCATAAAACAGTCGTTACATCAAACGGATGGGAAACGCTCTCGACACCAAGATCTGTAAGTGGGCCGCTGTCAGTGTTTTCTTAAGCCTAATGATTGAGTAATAAAGCTGAACAATAAATTTTAATGTAAATGTATGTCTTTCCGCGTTGCCTTAATGTTGGGTTGGGTAAAAGGTAATGGAATACATTTTAAAGCAGAAAACAGGAACATAGTTTCATGGTCAAGCAAACCGAACTGCAGCCAAAGCGCACTGCCATCGAACCTCCGTGATGGTCTGCCTGACTGCAATGATTCTGTTGATGACATCGTATACGTCAACACCATGATGTTGACTGTAGAGCCTGCAAAACATCTTATGAGAGCGACAGGCCTTGACGGTCAAGGAGATGTCAGGAGCCAATGCCATTGTCTTACACAGCGTGATTTGCTGTACTATGGAAGGTCGATGGTGCCTTGCTTTTGTTAGAAGAGGCTTATATTTACGCAAATTTTCGGTAGGCCTACTGAGTGCCAAGACACAAGAGATGATCGGCTTCCAATCTTAATACTCTCAAAGTCTGACTATGGCTCTTGTCACAACGTTTCTTGTTGATGAACCATAACGGGGACTCTCACAACACCCATAATCGAGGGAGTTTAACAAGAAATATTATATTGCATTTTAACCATTTATGGTAAATGGGATGTACTTATAACAATCTCAAACACACGGATGACAGCCGTCAGCAGAACTAAAGAAAAAAGTATTAATGGCTTCGATTTGTTTACAATCCGCGCGCACACTTCATTATTTTCATTAGAATTCCAGGCATTGGGGCCATCTCGTGTTTGCTATGGTGAGGCAACCGATCGCAAGGTTAGCAGTTAACTTGCAGATGCGTAAAATGGTTTGATTTAGACACGGCTATACAAGAACATCCGGAGCGGGTCGCAAGCGTATGGCAAGCCGATGTTTAAAATTCAAGGCAGAAAAAAATGACAACCAAAACAAAATAAAATTAAAAACAGATGTTAAAATACTAACGTGATGACTTTAAACGGACAATGGCGACAAGGATTTCAATTTCAAATTGTTCAGATTTCCTCGCGTGCTGAATGCATTAAGCGTTCGGCGTCCACCTCGTTCTTACACTGAAGTGTTAAAAGCCTGCACCCAGTGGTCATTCAAGATATTATCGCGATTCAGTCAACAATATCCAGCCAGAGGTTATCATCTTACGTATTTCAGCTAGACCCAGTTCAAGCATCTGCCCATCAAAGAAGTAAGTCAAACTAAAGTAAATGGAGAAAAGCAAATATTCTGGAGAAAGATGTTAAAAAGGCCTTGGTCTTATCAGAGGCGCACTTGACTCGTACCAACTCAGGCCTTACTGCTCACACTAGCAGTGATTGCAACATGCTAGGAGCGTCTGTTTACACGACACCAAAACCTGCTAACACAAAGCGTTCTGTAGGCTACATGCGAATACACTGCGGTATGTGATAAATGGTGTGACCTCCTAATTTGATACACTAAGGCTGTTGGCGTGAGCAGGCAAACAGAATACGCTGCCATTACCCTCTTACGTTTAAGCGGAAAGTTACATAAAAAGCATACAGCATTATTAATTCGATGACAAGAAAATCAAGGAAACCCGGCAACGAAATCATTACAGATGTCGCGTGAAGGGGATATCAACTTCAAACGGAAGAAAATTTCGCTATTCGTCAAAAAAAACGGGAACAAAACTAATCGATATGGAAGTTTCATACTATACATTGATGGTTAGTTATCGACAGGATATCCGTATACCTTAAAACCTTCATTAATTGCTAGTTACTCGTTCATTAAAGTCAAAATTGTAGTAATCTAGGACAAACTTAGAAAAAGCGTGGATACATCCACAAGAACTTCGTGCATCTGGAGGGCATGGCACTACTGACACTCCGTCGTCATTGTAAACTAAGCGAGTATTTTGGCACCCGAGCGTGCACACTCTCTTCTAGCAAGCAAAAAACACGGCAACGTCGTGGTTTACTCAACTCCTTTCTGCTGTTATAAATTGCATGATTCTCCAATAGGCAAATAAAATCTCCAAGGAAAGCGCGCGCACAAAATTGCCGCCCCTCGCCTCTCATCACGCGAAGGAGTGATAAAAGATATTCCATAAGGATGGAGTGCTTGGCTTCAAAGTCTTCCCCGTCATATAGGTAACATCTGCTGATGTGCCGTGCCGTTTCAACCTCTTCGACACTGATTAAACACAATTTCACATTAATGAAATGACTCGTGCTATTGTCACGTCGAGCCAGTGAGGCCTTATTTTTTGAACGGTAAAAGGGATTTTTTTGTAAAGGAGATGGAATAAAAAAATATTTGCTAACTTATATGGACTTTACTGCCTATTATGAGTAAAAATATGCTTAGATGAAGAGACATGGCAAATTATGCGTGGTAAAGACCTTATCTGTTTGATCAAACGTGAGCTTTAATCTCTTGAATCATGTGACCAAAACCATCTTTACATGTGATGAATAATGTAAGTCTTTAGATACGCTTCATTTACGTCCAATTTCATTTACGTTTCTTTAAAAAAGTAGAAGATTAATTTAAGACCCCCTGAGCGTTGGGGGCCCTTCCTCCACTGGAAAAATGGAAAAAAAAATAGAAGGTAATAAAAACAAGGCAAAGAGCAAAAGAAATTTTAAAAGAGAAATTGAAAAGGGTGAAAATCATCAATTTGCTAAAAAACAAACCTTGAAACTGACACGGCTCTGCAGTTAGGCTGAACGAGTTATCAGTTCGTTTGTGATGCATGCTTTGCCCACACGCCCCCGGAAGGCCCCATGAAAAAGTGTTTTGCCACCCCCAAAAGATCCTGGCGACATCGAAGAACTACCCTATCGATGCTTGACCTTCCAGCAGAGAGATGAAAAACACTGCACCTTTACTAAACTACGTGAGGGTCGGGCGTAATGAATTTTTCGATTTTTGAAAAGAGATAATCGATTCCATACCATTAAACGAAACTAGTTTTCGAATATATATTTCAGGCGTTCTTGAAGCCCTAAGCGCCACATTTACGACACATGTTACCGACGGTTACTGAAACTTACTGTGAGCGTTGTCAGCACTGCAGTATTCTCAAATAAACCACTTTAAGCTGTGGTGCCCCCAACCCTACACCATACCATCCTGGCATCCTCCACAATACAATTCCCTCTTGCTGGGATCAGGTAAAATGCAAATCTTTTGTTTGCGCGTAAGGCATACAGTTACGCCTAAAATTATTCATACTCCTAAACAATGTAGCGGTTTTTTATTTTCTTGAAACATTTCAACTGGACTGGTGGAACACTGGCTATACTTAATGACCTTTGGTTGGCATTTACAAATTAACTAACATTTATTTTGGTTTCAAATTTTTAGTATTTAAGTAGAAAACTTAAGATATTAGTCGTTCGTGCCTGCCCACAAAGATTGGTATTTTACTCCAGCCTCACAATTGAGACGACTGTTGGCGAAAATGCAGTGGTTTATGGCACGCCTAAAATCCTCGCCAATGCTACGTAATCATTCTAAGCTCTCTCGTTTCGTACGATAGACTATGGGGGAGCTGATGTAGTCATTGTCAGAGAGTGGCCAGCAAGGGAACGCATGCCATGGCTAAGCAGAATAAGGACTTTCGCTTGCGCATTGTGACTACTCTTAAGAAGGGGAAGCCTCTTTCTACGCAATTTTAAGTGACAGCGGCCACAATTGGGAGCATCACCAAAAAGAACGGTTCCACGCTGCCAAGGGAAGCAATAGGGTAGCCAAAGGAACCACCTCGTCTGGCAACAAAAGTATGTCGAGAGGCCAACAATCTATAAATCACCTACAAGGCTATGCTGTTTACCCAGCAAGAAATGAGACCGAGGGGTACCCCCCACAACATGTCCAATCCCTACACACATTCCAGACTATTGTTACTTAACACATCCCCCAAGATGTTTGAAAGGAATTCCCCCAGATTCCTGTGAGACAATGACCAACACAAAGCAGGGGGGGGTTCTCTCCGTCTCATACCTCGCTGCATATGCTATGCTGAAGAGTCTGAGCGAGCCTGGGACCAACATACCATGGAGGAAGGACACAGAAGGAGTTACAACTCTGGCACATCAGAGTTCTCGATGATGATCGACGCCGGGTCAGACGAACAATAGTACACATTCCAAAAATGCCTAATTATTGTCTGCACCTTAGCCGGACAATTGGGGCCAGTAATATCGTAACAATATATTAGGTGTTTTCTTTGCAATTAACTACAACTTATCACAGTGACCAGGAAACAGAAAGAAAAAATATCTAACATTAGATTAAGTTTTGCCGTGGTGAATAATTTTTTCGAAGACTTTGACGCACGTTTCTATTATCCATGCAATGTTTGTAATTTTATTTTGTCACTCCAAAACATCAGTTTTCAAATTTCTTTGTACAAATTTGGCTAAGACTGTCCAACAACATGTTGACCACCACAGGAAAGATAAGTTCACAAAAAACAAAATGTGCTGTTTCATCACTAGGGGGGGATCCTGAGATCTCATAAAATGCCTTTCCATACCAAAATACCAAAAATGATTCAAATAAAACACAAAACCTTATAAACAACTTGGCTATTTATTCCAAAAATATGAAAGTCCAGAAGAAAGCTTTCGTAAGGGCAATAACTGCAGATAAAAACTTAGGGCAGACCGGCTTCACAAGCAACTGCGCAAGCATTAAATTTGATGTTGTTGTCAGATTATACCAAGCACCAAGCATTAAATTTGATGTTGTCAGATTATACCAAGCACCAACGATGGCATGAATATTCAATTTCCTGTACTGTAGTACACAACGTTCTAAGGATGCAGATTACCAGCGAAGAATTGTGACGATGATCATGGGATACAAAGGGAGCATGGTTGTGAAAGAGGGGGTGCGTAGCAAGCATTCGCTGCGCTCTGGCTTATGAACATACTGGACATGCCAGAAAGCAGTAACAATTGGCCAGATGTTATAGCCCGGGCAGTTCAAACTCCTTTTGCGTCCTTCCTCCGTGAATATACCAAGGCAGGCACGTCATCGGAATTTTGCACAAAGGGGGGGAGGGGGAGTTCTATTGATGCCGACCAACAACGCACGCAAAAACTCGTCTATCCTTAGCAAAACTCACCTGCACAAAGATCTAAGCTTTTGTTGCAATTCTATGGTCAGATGAGACGAAAATGGAGCTTGTCGGCAGGACGATGTGCCTTTTGTTTGGCATAACATAGGCGATATGTGTTCTACCCAAAGAACACAGTCCCTACAGTTAAGCATGGTGGTAAGAATAACGTATAACGCTTTGGGCAAGCTTTCCAGCCAAAATGGGTCCGGAAACCTTGTCAAACAAAGTAGATCGCATCATGAAAAGGAGCAGTATCAAGAATGTGGAGGAAAACATCGAACAGGCTTTGGATAGACTATGGAGCTATTATACACAAGGAGGAAGCACATACAGAGATCAAAAGGGTCAATGATGGCCGCCGCCAGCACTACACGTGCTGCAAGGACAAAACAAATTACGCGCCGCTTGTGGGCTACAAAGGTTAATGCTAGGAGTTGCATTTGCAAAGGATCGTGGGTACCGCGCATGCGTGTCCATAACACTTCCGCATGTTCAACATAGCCGCCTTGAGACGGAGACCACCGTCATTGGAGACTTAAATCTCGATAATTTTAGTGATTGTTCTGATATTCCAAAGACAATCTGGTTACGTCTTTACATCCCCAAAACGTCTCCCTTAACAATAAACAGAATTACAAATTACATGTAATACAAATTCTTCAAAAATACGCACAAGAAAACTGAAAGAATGCAGCTGGTCCAGAGAAAAATAAAGAAACACACAAAAACATGGGAAGATTCGTTTTCCTTTCCGTCCACAACTGTCTTGGCATGAAACCTCAACACATTGTCAAATGCATTCTTGTGGCATGTTTCCACCTTCTTTTAACCGTAGGAACCACTAGGATTGTGACCTATGATATAAACATCGCAGTTCTTATTTTTGGTATTTGTCCTCTATCGCCGGAATCGCAAAATGGCATAACTGACTTTAATAACGCCCGACTTTGCCAAATAACCACCGCTGATTTGTAATTTTCGAGGGCATCTGCGGAGATCACTCGCTGACTCCTGAGGACTACTGAAGAGAACTACACATCTTAATTTATATAGCTGGTGTTGCCCTTACCCAACGTACATATTGATAAACACTGTATGCTCAGTGCTCAGTTGCTTACTCGGGTGGGACTCGAACCCACGACCTCCTGCTTACTACAGCAGACGTCTTAACCACTCGACCACCGAGCTTGCCGGGGTAGGCCGGCCGGTCTGAACTATTTTCGAGATGTATTTTTGCGTTAGGGAGATGTTAATTTTGCCCTTACTTAACGTATATATATATATTGATAAACACCGTATGCTCAGTGCTTGTCCGAGAGCATACAGTGTTTATCAATATATACGTTGGGTAAGGGCAAAACCCGTCACATAAATTAACATCTCCCCAACGCAAAAAATACATCTTGAAGTAAGTACGCATCTTCTTCGTGCATCTTTTCCACCATTTATTTACTCCAGTACGCCGCAGCGAAACACGGTGAGTCTGTGGGTTACCAGCTACCCGGCGGTGGCGATCACTGTGTACAGAGAATGTCTAGGGTCTTTAACACTAAGGCAGGTAACCGCGCCTTGCCTACGGAGCCAACCAGAGCAGTTAATCGGATTACGGTATGTCGGGACTTCTTTTTAACTCCTTGTGTTTAACAGCTCCATGGATAGACTTAGCCTTGGAAAGCAATGAACATTTTAACCAGACAATGATCCAAAGCACACTGCCAAGTTGGTCAAGAATGATTCCTGGCTAACAATGTAACTGTTTGGGAGAGGCCAAGGCAAAGGCCAGACCTGAACCCAGTCGAGAATCTATGGAAGGTGCTCAAGACGCAAGTGATGGCAAGAAAGTCTTCCAACATCAAGAACCTTGAGGCCTTCACAAAAGAACAGTGGGCCAAAGTCCCAATGGAAATGTGCAGAAACCTTGTTGACAAGTACAAGATCCGTTTGGAGGCAGTGATCACAAACAAAGGCTTTGCCACTGACTACTAAGCAAGGCTATGAATAAGTCTGGCAATGACACTTTTTTGTTAATCTCTCAACTAAAACACAAAAAGTACTAAATACCTTGGAATATCTCTGGCAGTAATTCCTTCAGCCTTTTGTCACCTTTCAAGGTTAATTAATCCAGAATAAGCTCGTTGCTCTACTTCATGTTTTCCGAATTTGCCATGGGCGTGAATCCTTTTTGGCATAGCTGCATAATTTTTACGTAAACTTTATAAAGACCCAGCATATTTTGGTTGTTCGTGTAAAATGAAAACAAAGCATGAAAAATGACATAGGCCTACATGTACAGTTCGAGAACTGTGGTGTTAAACCTTTTTTGTCTTGAAAGTTTTCAGTCTCAATCTTGGAAAATTATTCGGAGAGCCATCACTTCAATAGTGCCTGTAAGATATTATGTATCTTTGATGCAATGATGAATTCAAATTTGAACGTCAATTCACGATTGCACACTGCAAAACTTGGGTGTTAAATTTAACATCCGCGGTGTTATCAGACGACTACACTAACACTTTTCACTGGTGTTAAAATTTTGGTGTTATTTGGTGTTACTTGTAACACCTTCTAGTGCACTGTAACACTTACAGGTGTGCAAAGTAACATCATCAGTGTTAAAGTAACACCCTATGGTGTGGTAATCTGATAACACCAAAAAGTGTTGATTTAAACACCCGAGTTTTTACAGTGTAATGACACATTCCACTTCCTTTCAAAGAAAATTCTCTTCCTCTTTGTAATAGGTTTGAACCCCCCCGGCCAATTTTTACATTTCATAAGTGATGTGTCAGTACGGCATTTGATTTCAACGAGGGTGATTCAATAATTCTGCTGGGTTCAATCTCGTTTCTGAGCCTGTTGTCACGTCCCTTGCACAGACAATCCCGGACGAATCGTCGTCCGGCCCGCCGAAACTTCTCGTTCCTGATGTAGTAGATGACGATGTTCCAGTAGCTGTTGGAGAGAAGCAGGATCTCCGAGATGAAAATGGCCGCTGGGTGGGCCGTACGGCGAGTTACACCTTCGTAGCAAATGACTACGGCGAAGGGCAGCCAGGACACGGCCAAGACCGCAGTCATGATGAAAAAAGTAGTGGCTGTTTTCAGGTCCGATCTCTTGATGACATGGTGGTTCTGAGGACCTTCCATGACGCTGATTTGCCTTGCGTGGCGTCGCGCAATCTGGTACAACCGTCCGTACAGGAGGAGCGTGATTACGAAAGGGAGAATGCCGAAAATCCAGGCTGCCATTATTCCAACGCTGTCCGACTGGTCCGGGTCGTCAGGATCCATAAAACAGGTGTGGAAATGCGGATGGTAGACCGCAGATCGACCAGGTATGAAGCAATACACCCCGGCAAAAGAAGCACCGAGAGCCCACACACCAACAAGCGCCACTCGCACCCGTGGTATGGTCACGTAAGTCACGCTGCGCAACGGCCATACGATGGCAACAAATCTTTCCACGTTCACCAGCACAACGAAGATGCTATCCATCGAGAGAAGAATCGTGCTGCCGGCTAATGCCAGGCAGAAAGCGTCACCATACGGCCACCGGTCCACCGCGGTAGCACCGGTCACTGGTATGCATATAAGGAACCCAACGCCGGTATCGGTCGCGGTAAGGAACAGCATGCACAACCGAGTAACCTCGCCGGTATCATTGCTTTTCAGCAATACCATAAAGCAGAGGATGTTCCCAACAATCACAAGAAGTGTGGTAATTGTCAGCACTGTTGTCTGGATAACGATAACCCACTCTTCGCGAGCCGAAGTGCCGTTTGCCCAATCCAGCGTCTCCATTGCGCACATAGCACGATTGGGGACTTCGCGTTGGTTGAAGTGTAAGCGACACACAAAGAATTCTGCTGTATTTCAAATGGTTGCGATCAAAGAGCTCGTCTCTGTGCTTCTGAAAGAAATTAGGCCTATCTGCCGCTTCCCGGCGGGGTGTCACTGTCTATTCAGCGTTCGCAATTTATTTCGAAGCTTCGTCAATGGGTGTTTTCAAGCATAGGACTGGCTAGGAATGTGCTTCATAAGCTCGACATTGTCCATCGTTATCAAAAACACACATCATGCAATGCTTTCGTGCAACACAGTGTGATATCTCAGTGTATATAACTGTATCCCACAAGTCTACAGTTTACTTCCACGGCAAGACAAAACGTAGAAAATTCCTCATAACGTCGTGTTTCAAATGACAACAATTAGACTCAAAGTCGTGTGGTTTTACGTATTAGTACTAGACCAGGTTGTCCGCAGTATCGACTCCATTTCATCTGTCCTACTCTGATACTCGGAGCGACTCATCCCTCCAACACCGTTTGCCTGATGCGTCCGCGCCGCCCAAACGACTCTGTTCAAAGACACCTTGCACGTGATCTTCACTGTACCAATCTGCCGCAGAATATCGAATTCACTCAAAAAGACTCGCAAACGACACTGAATGGGAGACTACCTCTTGATTGTTGAATTTCCACACACTCGACAAGACGTGTCCTTAACGTCTCAAAGTGGTGTCGCCGCGAGTTGGCTTTCCTATATATAACCAATCTCGGGTTGCTACAGCAACACACCTCGTTACGGGGGCAGACAAAATGGTGTGTTTTCCCCTTGGAAACCCAGACAAGGTGCAGACATGGAGGCATGTCAACTTTATCGTCCAAATTTCCGATCTTCGCCAAAAAAAGATGAAGCTCTTTACTTCAGCCAGTTAACAGAAAGAAGCGAGCAAATGTTGCCGTGCAAAGTAATCAGCAGGATGGACTAATACCTTCTGACAGTGCGCATTAGCACGCCTGGCAATTTAACAACTTTCCCGCTAGGCGTTGTGGCAGCGTACTATCACTGGCTGCAGAACGTTAGCACGTCCCCTTATATACAATGCTGTTTCCTTTCGCAGTAACTTGTACAAAGGTACAACATCTGTCGTGAATTATGCATTTGGAGCAAACACGCTGATTTTTGGGTCTTTCGGCTTGACAAATGACAGGAGAGTTGCGTGTAGGTGAAATATTGAAAACACAAACAAAAAAATCCTTCGGTTTCGAGTGCTGCCACGATTGCGCCCTGCTTCACACACTCGCCAAGTAGGCACCGTGCACTCTGGGTTTCATAGAACACACGTCGATATTATGTACATTAACGGTGCACTGGCACCTGACTAACTGCAAAGTAGCGGACGCGACTCGATCACCTGACGCATTCGTGCAACAATTACGCATGCGCAAAAGTTTTGGATTCATGATGATGGGGGTAGTAAATATAAAAATGTAAAATTACATGCAAAAAGGATTTCTGCACAACAGGCAAAGACTTCAATGTGTACTTGCCCTGTACCGGTACATATTATAAAACTGATCGTCTCTCCATGTGTCTCTCTGCTTGGCAACAGTTGAGTAGATTATGTCAGTCGACATAGCAGGATCCATAGTTCATTAGCTAAATCCTCAT
The DNA here is from genome assembly GCF_001949145.1 of Acanthaster planci. The sequence continues at coordinate 353,677 of NW_019091398.1, forward strand.
CACGCACCCTGCAAGTGAAACTCTCAAGTAATGACTCAGTCTTCATTTTGACAGTTTCAAGACAGGAATAGCAGGTTGATCTGACAGGAAAAAAAACAAATCGGCAGCTTGACAGTGTTTTGTCACTGTCCATGGATTGAAATGACTCCATGGTGTCACTTTTCTCTCAGGAAAAATAAATGGCACGTCATAGATCCTTCGCGGCTTTTCGTTGCTCTGTGTCCGTTTGCTGTGGTCATAGATTCTTGGCAGCTTTTCGTTGCTCTGTGTCCGTTTGCTGTGGTCATAGATTCTTCGCGGCTTTTCGTTGCTCTGTGTCCGTTTGCTGTGGTCATAGATTCTTCGCGGCTTTTCGTTGCCCTGTGTCCGTTTGCTGTGGTTCCCATTCTTCCGATTTTTCAACAGTGACGGACATTAGCAAAGACCATGTCATCAATGTACGCTATGTCAATGATGAAGATTCAATCAAGTGCAATTCATGCAATTCTGCATGACGATTGCACGAAAGGCGGGCACAATACTTTAAAAAGAACGATCAGCTGAGCCCTTGAATAAAGTGCAACACTGCCATGGCAACTGAGAATGATCCCTCCTACAGCCAAAAGCCCAACATAGTTATTTTGTATGCCATTACCAACGCCTATCTATGAATTTCTCCCAACCACTTCAGTATTCACGGCAGCGATAGTATTTCCTGTTGACAACATGCAGGATTTAATGACAATGGATTGGGGGAAATCCCTGCAACTATATACAGACGTAAGAAAATAGTCGGCGTAGAATTTGTGGTTTAATGAAGTTAATAACGCTCGCCAAAAATGTTCCCTTACAATTCCTTTGCAACTGCTCATACACAATCGAATGAAGCTTATGAAAAAATGCGTGAGTTCGTGTATTTTTATATTATAGCCCTTTGTCTAGAGGTTTAAATTTCTTCTATACACGAGAAAGGAAAGATATTCAATACGTACTGAGAAATGTTGATACACGTACAAGATCATATTCTTTGATAATTTTTTTCTGACCATTTATGTAAAAATGGTCATTTCGGATGGAAAGGACCATTTGTGAAGCTGTGTCTAGGCATTTGAACGCATAATCAATAGACCTGATGATACAGATCAAGTGCCATCGTTACAGCTGTTGGTATTTCGGTTGGTTTCTGCCAAGATATCATCGTCAAATATTGTCATAAAATATCTGGCGACGTTTATTTACACAAAAGTCCCGCACATATCTCTTTTGTGATTGAGAAATGGTGTATTTTTGTACATTTCCAGAGAACTTATTGATTTTCTTTCCGAGTTGTGCAGTCACACGCTCCACAATTCAAACCGGTGATGCAGAATGGGTTCCGTACAATTGAATGTCTGTTCCCCAATCACCAGATATTCTGGTCCAGAATTCACAACGTTCAATTGCCGCTGGCGGCTGGAATTTCCTGGGAAGCATGGGTGAAAACAACTGTGATTGAAGAGGCTTGTGACATTTTCTGGTAACCAAAAACAGGACCACTTGTTTTGAGGAAACCAGCACACTTGCTGATCAAACTCACCATTACTTTGGTCGAAGTCGATTCTCTTGTGAAGGCTGCTTTGGAATCTACGGACACGATCCACTTTTTTTTAAAACAATGCTATCTTACCTTCAAGATTATGGCACGATGGAAACGTGCAGACAATTCTACATTGCATTTGCCTCAACAGCTGTTATCGTTATCAGATTGACTGCATACATTGTAGTCAGTGATATTACTTTTACTCCTGAACTAATTTGTTCTCAACTTGGCCATAACCGATAGCAAGTCTACATTATCAAGACGAACAAAGTACGATATTCTCATTGGCGACAACTTTGTAAAATCATGCCACTGTAATTAATTTCTGTCACGATGCGAGGGGAATATAACACGCTGGTCATCTGGTATGGTGCCTTTTGCTAGCGCGTTCTTCCATCCAACATAAAGACTACGGGGCCCGCAAGTGGAAATGGTTTGATAAGAGGTATTTCGGCGATGCAAAGATGACAGACTAAGTGAGTTATACCACATTAAAACCTACGATTGACACAAGCATTCCTGTGGATAGAAACAGTCAAGCTGTAGCCTTCAAGAAAGTATACCAATTTATTTGGATTTCGTCGATTTTGTTTTTTTTATACATGCATTAAAATACTAGTTTTATATATCCAATTGTTCTCACGAGACCGGCATAGCATTCAAAATTCATACCCATATGATAGTCCTCCGGCTGCGGGCTAAATTGAATTTTATCACGTGTTTTCCAAACGATTGGGGGGGGGGGTAATGCTGCCATTTCCTGATTGGATGAGAATGAGGTGGTGGTGGTGGATTGTATTTCCCCTACCTCCGCTCTGCTTCTGCCGCCTGTAGCCTTGAAGCCTTGTGGATGAGCAGCAGAATGGAATGATGATGGTTATGGCGACATTATTAAATGAGGGACCATTATAAAAATACCGAACAAAGATAACGAGCTTGGCTACGACCAGGGGCTTCGCACACACTTGATATGAAGTACTCAACGAGGTGCAACTGTTCATTCTGAGACCGTATAAAATATTTACTTCCATTATATCAGCTATCGGAGAAGGACAGTGCGAAGGTATCTTGCAATGATTTTGTGTCGCACTTGGTAAAAAAAATCTCATTTTTTATATCATAATTCTTCATAAAAGGAACGCACTATCCATGGCTGAGAACTGTACTTCTTGCACACACCCAGTGCTGAATGGGTCAAGTCAAATGTCAGGTTTTAACCGCTAGCTTTCCAAAGAACAATGCACTTTTAAAAGATGACATTAGACCAAGAATAAAATTTGACATCTGAATTTTGCAGCCTACCTGAAGTTACAGGTTTACGTCTGCAAGGATAACTTTTTAAGTTAGTTTATTTGGGGATTTTGACTCTAAAATAATTAACAGTGGCACCCACTTGGCTCCAACTAATTGGTTGGACCTCAATCTGCCTTCATATGGCGGTTAATGGACTGCATGGACATTTTATCTTCCTTTTGGACATGTTTTATGGAGGAGGCCTATCTCTGCGACAAGATAGCACTCTCGCCATCAACCACCGTAGGAGAAAACGGCTTGGACTGTACGTGACTCTCTGACATTATTGAATTATTAAGACTGCTTCATGAACTGGCATATATGGAATGCACGTTTGCTTGGCGCCAAATGGTGTTCAAATTGCTACTTTATCTGGCGAGCGGGGGCTGCGTCACGAGCCCAGAGTGTAGTCATGTCCGTTGCTGTGGCACTGCTGTGCACGCATTACGCAACTGATTAATTTTTGCACTCCTTCGATCGAACCCACACGTTCGTGTGTAGTCTAAAGGTAAAATCGGCATGGGGTAATCTCGGCACGGAACAACCGGGGAAAACGCGCCTTGAAATTCAGTAAAAACAGTTCAATTTGAAAGCTGCTCATTTGGAACCCAGAAAGGGAAGAGTGTGTCGCAACTGGCGCGGAAACCGTCGAAGGAGCTCTCATAATGTTGAAGCAGCCCAGACCCTTCATTTTATGACAGGTTTGCCTCCAAAAGAATGGTTAAATAGATGAAAAGTTTGCGGCTGATGTTGGTGAGGCTACGTTTATTTGAGGTAATGGTGGTGAGATGAATGTGTGGGGGTGATGATGTAGCAGGATTTGGGTGAGTGGTGAAGTTAGAATAGTAAACACACGGAAGTTGACCACTAATACATACATCATGTTTGTTTCCTAGACAGACATCAACATACACCTGTGCATCACTAAAGAAATCTCGATGTCACTGGACAATCCACAGTGCTGATTGATCTCCATGGGAATGATTTTTGCAATAAATATTTTCCAGCTGACACAAATCCAGTCTTCCAGCACTAATCACCTTTGGTCTGGTTTCCACACCATAGCCTCAAATTTGTTCAATCATTCTGGCCTTGGGTGCTCAGTTTCACTAATGGCCTGGAAGGGGAGGCACATTTCCCCGATCATCTCACGCGAACGATGCCATTATTTAATCACAACCAATGCCATGGACGTGTGTAACCATGGCAACGTGGCTTGTGTATTTTATCAACGGAAAAATTTGTGGCAGATTGTTCCGTACTTCACCTTGGCTCGAGAAAAAACCCACATGATTATGCTGGTCACGCTGTTCCTACTTCACATTTCACGTAAGATTTGTGATAAAATTCGGAATTTTTGTCAGTGATGTATACAGAGTCAAGGGAAATGCAAATCTTGGGTGAAGGTAAGCAGTTCGAGATTGCCTGGTAGCATCAGACAATATTCCAGGAAAACATAGCCCTTTGGGGTTACTATAATGAGAGTTCTTACCGTTCATCACGATTCAATTGCACAGTTTAATTAAAGGCTTCATTATGAAACAGGCTTGCAGATCGTCCCACTCAGGACACTTACACATTTAAGTACTGCAAAATTCTATCTGACAGAAAAATCATCTCACAAAATTATTTTTAATCTAAAAAACGTCTGTTAATTCGTTAAAAACAAAACAAGGCCACAGATTTTGTACCAGCAGAAGACATTAATTCATTCACAACTCAATTTCACATGCCTTTCAGTTAGAGCAATTGCTGATGGTTGAGTGTGTGAGTGTTGAATATTGAGATAAAAAACAGGCGACTACTAAAGTGTGGCTCTATTTCACTGTGCCCCATCCGTCACGTCATAATAATTACTGGAAACAATGAATGGTTGAATCTTTGTATCTTTGGAAATGAAGGGGCTGGGGGTCAATGCTGTAAGGTCAAGTATGGAGTGCTGAAAAGGAGGGTAATGTTTCATTAACAAATTGTACAATGTTTTCCACCTGTTACTGAACTGGAAGCAGTTTCTTTACAAACCCCCAAACTTGGAACAAACCTGTCATCTGGTAGAGAGATTTCTTGCCTTTTCTTTTGCTCAATTGATGAGGGATTGAAGAACTTTCATCCTCGGATTTCAGTAAACACAGTGACACTTATCAGACGAAAATATTTCATTTGTCAGAAATATTGGAAGCAGAAAGCAGACTTGTAATGACTCAAATCCATGATTTGACTCAAACTAAAAGCTTGACTGGAATCACCATGTTACAAGGACTAAATTCAACGAGTCACAAAAAGTAGTGACTCGTTACAACTCTGATAGAAAGTTGAGGCGTCCTCACCTCAACAGGATTGTTGCCGAGAGGTTATCAAGATCTCAATTCTGATGTCAGAAACTTGGCAGGCACGCGATCAAGGTGTCTCTGAGCTTCCTGCGTAGTGGCTCGTTCCCCTCACAAAAGATGTGAGTAGAACCCTCCTCCAGCTGGATAATGGTATCTTCCGATTGCTGTTGATGACATAAAATCACATGTGGGTCCACGCAGGCTTTCACTCCAGTTAAAAGGGGTACTGAGCGCAAGCCCCTTGCACAGGCTGCCAGGCATGACTATGTGCTGTCCAACTTTGATGAAATCACAGACTGGAAAAGCTTTGCACGGGAAAAGCGTGTGAATATTAGGGACTTTTCCCCATGTTGGGGTACAAATCCACCCCTTTTCCCATACTGAGTAAGAAATCTGAGGTTTTGAAGAGTTATGAACATTTTTCAAATATACAGGAAAACGGACTGGGAGAAAAGTGTGTAAAATGATAAGATATGATTGGTCCCGAGAAAAACATACCAAGTGAATGATATGGCCAGATGCTGTGTCCTCTACTTTAACATCAGTGATCCCATTCTGAAAAAAATAACAACAGGGTCAATATTAAAAAGAAAATTGCTTCTACCCAAATTTTCCTGACAAGGTTCTGTCACTTAATGAACACTGCTCGATATCTCAGAGATACTGGCCTTACCTTTGCCAATGCTTGTACCAACTCCTCAATTTCTAAGTTGCCATAGACATATTGCTTGGGGTGTGCGGTTTCTGCCACGCCCACATCATCTTCCCTTTTCCTTTTTCTGATTGGCTGGGAGGACGGTGTGTTTGGTTGGGCCTGCTTTGGTGGCTCCTTCAAAAAAACAAACAATATGTTGTCTTACTTTGAATGCTTCTATGCACTGAAACTGCAGGATGAAAATGTCATCTTTTGCATGTATTTGTGACCCGTCACGACAAAATGAGAGTAAAGTTCCATCGCATCCTCTTTTGAGGGTTCAAAGTCATTAATTGAAGTGGAGGACAATTTTTTGGTTTTGTATAATAGTTGGAAAGAGTAAATTCCAAATATTTGGCAGGATTTTCTCAGCAATTTGACAATAGCATTATTTGTGCCTGGTCTGAAATGTTGAAACAATGTCAGAAACAAAGACACAAAGCTGCCAGAATAATGTCACATTGTCACCTTATACTTCTACCCTAAGTGTTTCATGTACATACCATTGGAAAGCTCTTTCTGCTAAATTTAAAAAATACCAATATCTAAATTTTTGAAAATTCTGACTTTCAGCTCAATATGGGGTGACAGGTCACATTTTTCTGCCTGAGGGAAGCACTTATTTGTGCATGCTGCTGGGCCTCTTACGATTTGCATTTGCATTACATAATTTAAAACACTGATTGACAAAAACGTGACCAAAAAATTTTTTATGCACGTTGCAGGGCCACTTGAGATTTCTTTGATGAAGCCTATCATTAATTAAGCTTAAAGACGGCAGTTTTGAAGTCACACGTCAGGATTCCATGTCAGTTAACTTTTAAGTTTTCAACTGTAAATCAAATAAAGGGTTCAAACGACACCTACTCTATGAAAGGCTTCTAATCAAATCTATCTATCAAATCAAAGTATGTTGTCATGGTTTCTGGCAAGCTTTTCTTACCTGAAGTACATACTTGTTATCCCTAGCCAGGATTGTCCCTGTGACCGTGGACACAAACACACCTGGCTTGACCTCTGTGGGCGCCAAAGACCCTGCCAACTACAAGCAATGACAAATGAACAGAACTACATCAGCTTTGTCACACCTAATGCAGGAGGGCAATAGTGTCGCAAAGTCCCCACATTAAAAATGGATTGATCAAGGAGGTCGGGGTGGAACTGACCTTCTAAAATCTTAGGATTCCTACGGGATTAAGTGGCCAAGAAATACTAGCTGCCTCCAGAGGTAGCTAATTGGGTTAGAGCAAGCTATGACACCTGCACGTGGCAGGGTTGCACTCTGTCATTAACCACTTGCTGCCAGGGAGCCCGGTTTCGGGCATGTATTTTTGCATAGCCAGGGTCTCCGAAATCGGACAAAGGGAACTGGGCCTTGTAACAAAAGACCGTACTCCTGACAAAAAACCAGCCTGCTGGGAATTACCAACATTTTTTCACTCTCAATAGTGGAGATAATCCAGCTTTTTTTTGAAACAGTGTACCATGGTTAGGGGCATCCAGTGTGAGCAGATTACCACTGGGGACATTGAAAAGCACTCCACCACCGCAGCGATGAGCCACACAGTACCGCTGCAAGCTAATCTGGTCCCTATTGAAACGAGGTCAGCAGTGCACTGTGCCAGCTTCGTGAAGAAAAGAAAATTAACAAGGCGGCAGACCTGGCTGAAATACTCCAGCGTCAATAGATGTTGTCTGTCAGATTGGAGTAGAAACCAGACAATCCTTCGTGTGGGTGTAAGTGTCCAGTAAATGAAGATATGAATTTTAAAGAATTTTGAAAACAGAAAAAAACGATAATTATCCCATCCCTGCATCATCAACATTGATAAGAGATAACTGAGAAAGACTAGCTGCCTCTAGAGGAGACAAATGAAGAGTTCTCTCACCTCTGGAGTAATTTCTATTCTCTCAAGTCTACGTTTGATGGGTAGATGCAATACGCTGCCCCGCTTGTATGGCATAGGGGCTACCTCCTGACAGACAAAGGCAAACACAGTCAAACAATGATAAGACTGGTGCAAAATGAATGGCTGGAAGGATACATCACTTTCAGCATTTCAACACGCTGGAGACACTAAGTTCTAAAGAACCTTCAAGTGGACTCACCGCTTCCACAACGAGATCTGTCCTGAGAGGTTGCGAGGCAGGTGGGGACAGGTAGCAATCTGGCAGGGCTACATGAAGGGGCTACAATGATTGACAATTGACAATGATTAACAATGATAAGGACATTCATTTTGTCAAATGAACCATGAAACAAGGTAGCACTTGGGGAGTAAACGTCTCCCTCCAAATTTTGACAGGTGATTCTGATTTATTCACTGAATGAAATCAGGTCAAGCTGCACATTAATTTGAGTTTACCGATCATGGTCTTCATTTTGTGATAAATTTCGGTCGACTACATTGCCCCTTACATGGTCATATGACATTACCTGTTATTCTCAAAAAGGTAGGCCTACTTTTGGCTGACTGATCAGACTTCAGCTGTGCATAAATCAACAGGCTGTGGCTGAGGGCAACACGTGTCTGTGGGTGCTGGCTATAGCCACTAGCCAGTGGCTTCCGTAGATGCATATTTTCTTCCAGCCATAGCCATAACTTTCAGATGAAGCCCTGTAACAGTTGGCCTAGGCTTAATTTAAGGTGTGTGACATCCCAGAGTCTTAAATTCATCACAAAAAGAGACCAGTGCAAGTTGTGAAGACACCGGCACATTTACTATCTCGTGGAGAAGGCTTCCGTTTTCTTTACATTTCTCTACTGATTTGGTTGAAAAATTCTCGTGTACTTGCATAATGCTTTAATATTGACCAAGAAATGTGTAGAATTATTCACAGCTGTTTAGACCAAAGATCACGCGAATACACGTAAAACGTTGTAATCGCATAGGTGCCACTTGAGCAAGCGATACGCCTGCGCAATGCACATTAATGCGTAGGCGCAGGTGCCTAGGCAGGCACGTGCACCTGGTGAGCCTGCGGCTAAGCATTACCGTAAACCACGCAGGTGTATCGCTTGCTCAAATGGCGCCCATGGTAATTACACCTTTTGGGCAGAGTTATCCATCTTGCGCCTTCGGCGCTATACGATGTTTGGTTTAGACTATGTAACCTCACATGGGCTCAACAAGAATATGAATTGCTTCATACATCAAGAGCATTGGAAAACACTGAAATCTTTGAACTCTCATTGGATGGAAACTGGATAAATACATGTACTTCTGTGCATGCACGAAATAGTGATGGTAGAACATTATGGGCAAGTTGTGAGTTCACACACCTGCTGACTGATGAAATAAAGCATGCCAAGCGTTGGCATTTGAATTCTTTATGGCGCTTGTGTGCTACATACATAGGTTATGTTCCAAGCACCCTTAAAAATGAACAAAGCATGAAATGCATGATTCATGCAACTTGAATAATAAATATTAATTAGCTCCATGAAATAGTAAAGGTGCTCGTGGCTTGGCTACTTGCACTGGTCTTTTTACAGTGTCAACAGCATCCAGGGTGCCACTTGTGCCTTGACTTAAGGTTACTATTACCCCTAAGAAACATTCTGTTGGTATCGAAACACCAACTTGAGAAATGTTTAAGGTGTAATATTTGGAAATTAGTCCAGGGTACCAGCTGGAGTTATCACTAGCTGGGGAAGGAACAGTGGCAAGCAGACACTGGAGAAGATGTAGGAATAAATAATGTTCACCTTGAGTTCCTTAATCATCTTGGTTGCTTGGGGGAAGGTGATGGCCGTGTCGATGGGACAGTAACAGGCCTTCATGGCTAAGGGTTGGAAAGGAGCGAGGGCATCTAGGTAGGAAAAGTTGGGCTCTGTAAAAGTGACGAAAAACGCAAAGTCTCTAAATGCACGTACGTGACTCACAATGATCTGGATTGGTTTCTCTGTCAGAGCCTTACCTCCGTCTCAACAGAGGATGGCCTCCAGAACCTAGGATGTTTATGGTGTACATTAGAGAGAAGACGGTGGGGAGCAGTAATGGTTTCAGGTGTGGGGAGGAAAAACCCCTTAAAGGGTGCTCTGGGTTAATCTAAGAGAAGCAGGTAGGGACTGAGAATCCAATTTACATGTGGACTGAACAGGGAATCAAGCCTAGGCTGTAGAGGGGAAAAGCAAGGAAAGAATTACCAATGACAACCAGAAGACCTGAGGGGACACTTCATCCCCTTAGAGAGGATTACATGGTCCTACAACAAACCAACGCTGCCACTCCACCGAGCACAGCCAGAATGCATTGACTTGTGTATTGGTCTAAGGAAATAAAGTTTGGATGAGGAGACAAGACCGGGGTTCTGTCTCAAGAGCAGGCCCGGGGGACAACTAGAATGCTCATGGAAACACCTCAAACGTTGAGACCAGGGTAAATGTCCATGATCTCGAAAAGAATATAATATCAAATCAGCGCTCTGAAATAAGTGATTGCCGAGCTTTCGGTAACTGAGTGCCTTTTTCAGGGCAAGCAGATTCAGTTCATTTTTTTTTTAAAGGTTCATGATCCTCTGGCTTCCGTGAAATTTGGTGCCGTAAAACCCAGACTCACCAATGAAGACAACAGTGTTGCTGCTGGATTTACCCCACAGCTCCATGAAGTGGACAGCATCACCGAGTCGTAGAGAAGGGTGGCCCGTGAAGACCACGCAGGGTGTCTTGAACTGACTGCTGAAATCACCTGCAAGATGAGGAAGAGGGAAATACAGTCGACAAGGGGAGACTGGCGACTTTAGAGTTAGCTTCATTATTAGCCGACTTGACTTTGAGTTGACTTTATGACCAAAAGTCCACAACACAACAATGCCTCCAGACTTCAGCTGTGGCTTACCGTGTATGGAGGAGAAGTGTTTCAGTCGACCACTTTTGATCAACTCGGAGTGAGGAAACGGGGGCTCTGGGAGGAACACCTTGGACTGTTTCTGGGTGCACAGCCTGTGGGATGAGATGAAAATAAGGTTGAGAACAAGCTGATCAAGAGGGCACAATCAATCCTAGATTGAAGGTTGAAACAAGCAGCCACTTCAGGAAGTCATCATCAGCGATGCACTGTAAAGTTGTCAGAAGAGGTAAGTGGAGAAACGTGGATCATTATTGTATTATCACTGAAGTTTTCTGGACTAGGCTTATGACCATAATGATGAGAAAATGTCAGTGGCCTCAAACTTAATAATGGCAGTAACAGCGATGGTGGCTGCAACTGTCAACTGTGACCCTCATGACAGCATGACAATATGAAGACAGCCTTATTACAATATGAATAAATATCAGTATGACAACACGGCAATGACAATGGTTACGATGACAAAATGTCATTCAGTCATGCAGAGAGAGAGACACTCACCATTCCGAGAATATCTGTGAGTAAGCCAAGGAACTGTCAGCGACTGGAGACACAAAGAACATTGGCACCTGGGTCAACCCAACAGAGTCCATGTATCCAGACAGGCACTCAAACAAATCATAGATGATACCAGACGGATAGCAGGGAACCAGTACATTCCCTCCGTTCTTGATGGTTACGGCTGTGGGACCATGAAAATAAAATGCAAGTCAAATTTTACTCCCCTAACCTTTTTTCCAAAGTCCTCCAAAATCTACTGTGCAGAAACCTGTGACTACCTTCTTGGGTTTTCAGTTTTCAAGGGGAATCAGGCCTAGTAAAAGATCACAGTAACTAACCTGTACCTTCCTTTATCCTACAAAATCATTCACCATTCCTTGATGGGCTCTGAAGGATCTAGGACTAGAATTAAGGGATTGAATGGAAAGGAAGTTCAAACACTCACAAAGTGGTTCAAGTTCCTATGAAATTTAAAACTTGCTACAGTTTCTGAAGAATGTTGCCTGGGTTATGGACTCGTATCTGGGCTGAGCCTGACACTACAAACATGTCTTGTTCTCCAGGAGCTCAAACAAGACAGGAGGTGGGGTTGGGTGGGGTGGGGTGGGGCAGGAGAGTGGGCGGGTCACTGCGAAGGGTGACAACTCACTGAGGTTGCTGCAGAACTCGCCCAGCATGCTGTCCGGGTTGTGGGCCGGTGTCTGTGTGATACCAGTCAGTAGGAGTAAGTCGCTGTTCTTCAACGGGTCTTGGACGATAGGGATGGAGTGAGTGGTTAGAAACGATGAACTGGACACGTAACACACCTAAAATTGAAAGGGAGGCAACAAGACAGAACAAAGAAATGCACGGAGGCCGGAAATTTGCAAAGTCATATTTTCTGTATCACAGACCCTTTTCTGAATGACAGTGTGAGAGTTCTTTACCATCTAAAAATGTGGTGCCACTGGAAAATATGTATGTTCCTCCACCATAGCAGTCATGAATGAAAATGACGCTTAAATATCTTTAACTTCGGAAACGGTCTTGGTCATAGGTAAGAGCAACTGTTGTGAAGTGCCTTGCTCATGGATAAGAGTACGTGTGATTTTTGTTATGTGTCTTGCTCGTGGACAAAAGAAATCATCCTAGATGCAGAGGAGTCATTTAGTAATTTATGATGTTTGTTATTCCAAGCGGCTAACCTTTTCATAATCTGACTTGATGACCCAATTACAGCTTCCAAGACAGTAACCAGAACTGTGAGGTGACACCATCAATGAACCAAACAAATTCTGTGGAAATACAAAATTAGGACACACCTTCACAGATTTAATCCAAAGGGCTTACATAATTATAAGGGGGATCAGGCTGGTGTAGTGTTTTTTTCCTCACCTTAAACCTCTGGGGCTCTCTGGCTTGGTGGATTTGGTTTTCAGTCCCGACCTGAGTCCGTGGGGTATCCCTGAAACATTTATCTGGGGTTTTCTTCCCACCTCTAAAATCGAATATTTTTCATTGTCTTCTTCATTCATTATCATTATTAATTGGGGCTAAATGAACTGTCGGGTGATCAGGAAAAATAAATAAATCAAATTAAATGCAATAAATAACATTTTGTGGGTGTACATTCCAACCTATATTTCACTAACCTTCCTCATATCCATGTATAAACAAAAAGCATTTGCATCGAGTCAAATGTTCCAATGTTCCAAATAGGAAGTCAAAATCCAAAACAACCACCAACCCACCAGTTTCTCCGAGAATGCAACCACCTTGACTTTGGACATGCATGAGTTGATGTCGTGTTTGGAGTAGCAGCGCTGCCACGACGCGAGCCAAGAGATGTCTCGGAGAGGAGCTGACAGCATCTTCAAGACAGAAGGCTTCTTCCAGTTGACTGCAGCCTTCATCTTGGGTACTCGCTCCATGTATTCCACAAACTCCTCCATGAGCTGCCTAAAGGCGAAAACATCAACATTCCTGGAAACAAATCTGGTGGATACTTTCAGTAGAATTACAGGAAACACACCACGACGACCCTCGAATATGTAAAATCTTTACAACAATGGATAAATTCCTATCTAGGATGAAATGATTAAAAAAACACTTTGGAAATGAATCCAATGTTGAAACTCTTGACAAATGCATTTTAGCCCTCTTGATGTGGCCACAAAGACAGACCTACCTGCCTGTCTGCTGTGTCGGGTCTGTACAATACACACTACCTCGGAACCCTGTGTACTGAAATGGACAATAACGAAAATCAATGGTATGATTACCTGCAGTGGCTTGAGGATTGATGCACAATGCGTAATGTTTACAACGCTACATGTGTGTGTGGAAGGGAGTTTTAAATACTTTTTATATGACACTTTTCCTTTTACAAGCTTCCTTAGTTTAGTCAGCAACTTGTCTGGTACCCCATATCACCCTATAGTTAGTACTGCTTATTAAGCCTACTGCAGTTATCTGTTCAGACTGGTGCATGCTAAGAGTGAGCATTATCACTCACAGCTCTCTTCAGCCTTCCCACATTTGCACTTGTCTGCTCTTATCACCAGTGGCAGCTGGGTTTGTGTCTGATTGATCACTCAAGTAATCCACTTGTGGCACTGTGTTGGGTTGTTATCACATTTTTTTCCCCTTTTTTTTACTTTCGTCACGCTCACATTTCATTTATTATCTTCCTTAGAGGACCACGAGAGAGAACTATTTTTTTCTTTTGTACAGCTGGTATCAGTACGAGTTGGAGCTCAGTTGAAGTTCATTGGTCAACTCTCAAATTCATTTTTTTTTTAATTGTGTCCTGACCTTCAAAATAAATCGTGACCCAGTCTTCCTGAACCAAGTGTGTCTTCAGATCTTGTCACTTTCCCGAAGTCTCACATATTTAATTTAGCGAGGCAAATTTCAAGGCTACATGTGCAAATGAGACCTATTTTAATTGGCTGGCCTCTTGCTTTGTGAGGAGCTTATTATGGGATGGTGTGCAGCATGGCCGAGAACTGGGAATAAATACCGACTTTGACTCGTGTATTCATTTTGCCTATTGAGTTAAATCTTTGCATAAATATTACATTATCTGTCTTGCCACCAGAAAGATAAATATTTCTAGGTACTTCTGTAACCTACCTCGGTAATAAAGGGCAGAGCCAACATGCAGTGGTAGTTAGAGATTAGGATGGCATCGATAGTTGAGAAATCCACAATCCCAAGCTATGGTGTGAAATAACGAAAGCTTCAAGAAAAGGGCTGACAAGTTTAAAAGGTAGCGTATCTCAAAGAAAAATGCACATGGGCTGGACTCATAAAAACTGAAAACTATTTCAAGATAAATGATTTGAATATATAAATAACCTTGAGAACTATAACTCTCTCCCATCCCGTTCCGGGATTACTCAATCTTTACCTTACTGGTGGTGGTGGTTTAAGTCAGTAGTAATGAGGGGGGATTGCTTGATGATCCTCCAATTTTGTTCCCAATCTATAATATGGCATTATTTATCTCTTGCAATTGACAGAGATGTTTTCGAACCTCTGGCAGGCAGACTTCTGGGGAACTGTCCACAAAAACTCGTCCACTGCACTCCTTTAATTCCTGAAAGGAAAATGAAGGGTTAAATGAAAGTAAAGCTACGCACAGCTCATCACTACTCAACCCCCCCCACGTTAGCATTTGTTTTTAAAATCCACTAATAACGTTCAGGAAATTTGTTTTCAGAGAACCCACAGATATTAATCCACACATTTCAACCCATACCTTGAGCTCTGGCAGCCAGCAAACTCTCTCTAACCCCTATAAAGTAGAAAGTAAATTGTGGTAAAATATCTTGCTCAAGTACCGGTATATTATCAACTTACTTGTTTCAAGTCTTCTTTGAGTTGCAATGATGCATCTCCAGTTAGTGTCCATGGCGACAGAGAACTCAAACGGGTGCTGGGGACACAGAGTCAAAAGGTTTCAGGATCATGTACTAAAAACCAAATACTGCGGAGAAATATCAGCTCAGCCATTTAAATGTACTCCCCGAGTGCTGGCAAATGAATTCCGTACACACTCAAACTTTTCAAAACCCCCCTTTAAATAGATCCCTACAAAGTTTACTATTAATTTTAAAAACTCTACAATTCTGGACCCCTTTTGCGGCCATCATGGGTAGTATGTAACCTATGACAGCTTGATTCCAATTAACTGGCATACTTTGAAGGATTTTTTTTCATTGAGACTAACCTAGGCACAAGTGTCAGAGGCAGAAAGTGTTGGAGTGAGGTCAGATCCAAAGCGCAGTCCAGGAGGATGGTAGTGCTCTTGAACGTCAGAAGTAAGCATGGGGCGCTAGGGTGGTCTGATAAGCAATACTAGGAAGAAAAATGGAGTTGTTTTAGACGCTAAGAACGTGTAGCATTAAATGAATGTGTGCACTGTTCATTTGGTATCTCATTTTCTTACTAGGAAACTGTGATTAAAATTTATCTATTTCCACACCCTGTACTGGTAGCTGTTCCATTTAAAATCCAATTTCAAAATCTTTTGAAATATCAATTGAAGTCAGCAATTTCTTTACTAAAAGAAGGCATAAACAAGGATAGAAATGTGAATTTTAGGAACTTGAGTCAAAATCCACACTCACTTTTGTATACAAAAAATGTGAACAAGAAATCTACACATGCAAAGCATCTAAAATTGTTTCATTCTTATGTATTGTTAAGTTAACTTACAGTAAACTTACATGTAAGTTTGTGACTTTTTTTGCAAGCTCTCGGCCAAGCATTGAGTATACAGTTTTTATAAATATATACTTGTACATCAGGTATGGGCAAAACCTGTAAATTCTCATGTTTGTTTGATTTCTTTATGCTTACAGTAATACTCTCAATTATAGCATTCATTAATTTGTAATTTCTTTTCCCAAACATTACTGCACTAAAAAGCCTTGATTAAATACATAATTTAATATAATATTTTTCATTCTCAAGCTTCAAAAATTATGATTACATTTGTTGGTCAGAGTCAATGTCATTGTCCTGCACTTTATCCTTTTATATAAACTACTTGTGGTCTTCGATTTACCTCAGTTTAAAATATTATTTAATACCCATCCCTTACTTCATTATTAAATCAATTGGCTTGGTCATTCCATTTATCTTTTTGTCCTGCTTTTTTTTCTTTTTTATGCATCTACTGTTACTCTAGTAGGCCATTTCCCCTATTTGTTTTTTTTTTTCTTGCTTTAGTTTGATTTCCTTTACAGGTTGGTGAGCCTCAATGTTTAAATGAATTTCATTTCTCAACATGTCACTGGAGGTACATCTACTCTTATTGTCCATAACATCCTCGCATTCTGGAAAGACTGCTTTGGGGAAAGATGCCATATACGGACACCACCAATTATCCCTGCCGTGACCTGTATTAGCCATCTGGCAACAATGACGTGTCATAAAAGGTCAAATTTAGCAATAAAATTATTGTGGTATTCACTCAGAAGATGCATGTACTTCCAATTTTTCAGATCAGTCTCAGCGTTTGTGCACAGAGTATCAAGCGGGGTCCGTGTAGTCAGGTAGTTATTGGATAAGCTTAACCAGTTGATTTATGTTGTTTTCTTTTTAACTGCTTAACCCTAACCCTCCTCAGTCCTCCAACAGGTGAAGGATTGAGGAGGTTTAGGGTTAAGGGACCTCTTCCTAAATGTTCCTTTTTTTTTGGTAGGCCTCCTGTATCTCTCTCTGTTCAGGTGTTCAGTACTTGTAACTGAACCCATGCTGAGTATGCTCATGTTAGGCCTAAAATAACATAAGGCCTATTGTCACGCGTCCACCAGAGACCAGTTTTCAAGGGAATAAGGCTTTTTCTTTAATTTGAAAATTGCGTATACGCAGGGTTCTCCCCAGGATTTTTCAAAACTGTGGGGGTTTTCCACTGTGGTTTACCAACAGTTTGCGAAGCCATGGCATGGGGTTTGGGGCCTGCCCAAGGGCTCCAAAAATGCTTGGACTTTAGATGCTCTCAGCTGCATTTTAGAGCATTTCCTGGGCTTTTCAAGTACCTTTTCTCAGGAAAAAACATGAGAGATTCATTAAGTTTTTTTTTTAAGTTTGGATATTTTAAAAACATGCAACAACATGCAGTGGCTGTATTAATCAACAATTTAAACACCCGTTTATTCAGTTTTAATTTTAATACATGCTTCAAACTTTGGTTTTTGCTGATCAGACCTTCCTTTGCCAGCGCCTTCTGTGCACGTGCTGCTGGTGGCTGCTTCGTCTGCCTTTGGGTTTCCGTCAGCCCGGACTGCTGGTGTTATTGGCTTAAAAAAGAGCCTATCTTTGATTGAGTTTCTGCTATTGTGTGTGAGACAAAACGCGGTGAAATGGCAACGAGAAATATCGTCCCCGTCGTAGATGCCATTAATACTGTTATATGGGGCTACGGCTGCCGCCATGAAAAAAAATGTGTGTGGGGTCAATGTTGCAAGTTCTGCGAATGGTGAAGTATAAAATTTCAGCCTTTGTAAATGCAGCCCCACTAGCGTATTGAGCACACGGCACAGAGAAAACACATATGCGCGCGGGTGCATGTACGACACCCATGACAGAAGTTCAGATTTCATGCAACACCGGCCACAAGGAACGTTCGGTGCCGATGTACATGTACAATGTGCAGTGTGGCCACCGATGCGTGGTGCACAATGCATGTATTATGTCATGCATGTAGGCTACCTATAGTATGTATGATGTAGGGCCTACACGGAAAAATTCAGGACTGGCCCCCTAACTGCTTTCTCGTCTAGATTTTCTGGACATGCAATCTGCATTATCTAAGATAATTCTGAGCCATACTATCATATTTATATTGTGTGTATCAGGGATGAAAAAATGGATATCGGCCTATTTTTTGCGTATCGGGCAGAAATAATTGCGTATCGGGCACAATACACAAGTTTTTTAAGTTTATTCGTGGGGAGAACCCTGATCTTTATGTGTTTGGCTAAATATGGAGCGGTAGCGAGTGTCTGTGCCACTCTAGTGGGGTTACAAGTTGTGAAACTAATCCAGACCATGTCCAGACTAGACCTGTAAACAGGGACTGGGGTTCTACCTCCAACGCGTGGTCCAGAGCGACCTAGCCTACTGCCTGCGAGCTGGCCGGACACGGAACTCTTGCTAGGACTCTCCCGGCCCCACCAGATGAAAGAGATGAAAATAAAGAAAAGATATCACAGCAACTGACAAAGTTATGAAAGGAACTCACAAGTTTCATTTCTCCCGGCTTTCGTTTTTGTCTGCGAAGTTGTACACATGCGACCAACCAGCGTGAAATCGAGCAAACTCTTGAGGGCGCTCTACAAAAGTTCAAGAAGGTTGCGTTTTTGCGTTTTGCAAGCAGAGGGTCCGTGCAATATACTGTACATGTATAGCAGCCAACGATAATTACCTGAACTTAAAAAATCTGGGAAAATACTGATGAGTTTCTCAGGCGTTCAAAATGCATTTCAACTTAAAGCCCATTTTATGATTTTTCATTCTATTTTCAAATTTCCATTTATTAATATGATGTATGTATGTATTCATTTATCTATAAGTATTTATACATTGTCACACGCGCATGCGTGGATACGAGCTTAGAGACTCAGGAATTAAAACAGACCTAGCAACACGATTGCAGATCACTTTGATGGAGTGGACTCCCTAATTATTCCACAGCGTGTACACTGTCTCAACTATAAGGACATAACAATTCTTTTTTTCGATCTTCAATTAACAAATGACTTTTGAATTTTTTTTCCACAGAAGGCCGGACACCCTCCCCCAAACCTCGCCATTTTGAAAACACTTTTTGGCTCGAAAAATAGACTGGTTTCAAATCGTCAAGTTCATGGGCGCAAAATGCTCTATTTCGTAGAAAATTTGAGTGCATACAAATTGTGATTTGGCCCTCGCAAGCACTTTTCGGCCTATTTACTGGCCAGCAATCAGAAGTGTCATCGGCGCACCCCTACAATCGGAAGTGTCATTGGCGTACCCCAATAATAGGCCACAAATAGGCCCCTGCAAAGGGAGTTGCAGGCTGAGTTCGGGCGGCTTGTTCTGCTAGTTCACGAATCGCTCGATTTGTTGTTCGTTAGTCGGCCGCTCGAACGCCGGGAACGTACAACCGGTTATTACTGGTTGTTGCATGCAACATGGCGGCATCCACGTTCGTTCTTTCAGAGTAAACTTTAGAAAGCTGGGCTGAATTCTTTTCTATTTGAAAAGGAACATTCATTTCTTTGTTATGGAAAATGATTATTGTTATTTTTGTAAAACTTCCCATTGTCTCCGGCTTTGTGAGCCATCTCGCTATTTTTTGCGGCTGTTCAAAAATCAAAATCTCACGAGTTTTTCCGAGTGTTCCTGTAAAACCCTGACGAGGAGGTGGTGTGTGATACTGTTCCAGGAACATTCCCGTTCCCGCCGTTCGATCGTGAGAACAAGAAACCCGTGTCAAGAACAGCAGGCCGCCCGAACTCGACCACTACTGAGGTGCGTATATGATCAGTCACCAGACCCTCGTAACTGCAGCCTCTTCATGCAATGATCACCCTGTGGAAATTGCAGGCTTAAAGTGACATGGCCAACTCCCCATTCTACGGCGAATGTGCAAAACTCGAAACTGGCATAATTATTTCGAGACGGCCGTCACTTATCATTGCCATTGTAAAAAGCCTTGCTCACTGAAGACTTCTTTCTTGAGAGTGACCACGGATGTGCTTCTGCATGCTACATGGATTTTGCGCATGAATGAATTTTTGGAGAGAGAGTCTGTGATAATAACGTATTAAGCGTCGTTGAAGTGGGACAGGTCTGTCGTTACGGTTTGCCATGGTTATTGAGAGCTCAGAGGCAGGAGTGGTTGGTGAGGCTGTGTGTGCAGGTGTGGCTGGCATACACACTGTATCGTCCGATCAATTATTCTATGTCGTTGATGATTCCTGGCCAGCTCGAAAAAATGAGCTGGCATTTGTGAACAGCCTAGATGCCCACTGCAGCGTGTATTTTGTCGAGTACCTCTTGGCGCATAGTCGCCACATGAATGATGATCCCGCCTCCTTTGATGACCAGTCCGTCGTCAGTCACCTGATAGTTCACCCTTGCATGACCAGTAATGACAAATGCATTTAGGGAGGTCTTCAGGATCCTCCGCACTAACCATGATTGTCTCTGACAATGATCGCACGACGGCGTCACTGGCCCTTAAATTTGTTGTTTCAGTTGGGACAGTCTTGCCCAGGAAAACCTGCATGGCATAGACTGTTGTGTCAAAATGATAATCGCAAGTTCAGATGCAGGGTTTAGTCTGGACATCGCTTTGAGCACCATGTCGCGACGTGGTTTGTAGACGACTGTGAAATCGATTGGTTGCAATCGTACCATCAAATTTTGAAGGAGTGTTCGTTTGTGTTTGAAATGTTCCAAGGTCTTTTCATCGGATTCAGCAACTAATTTGGATCTGTACAAAACGCGTTCGACCGAAAACCGTAGCCAGCAACTCGCATTTGCATGTACCGCCATTCAGTTTCTGTTAAAGCGACGGCTTTGTTGTTCCTCCAGAGATCTGCCCGTTGGAAGACACATCAACTTGTACAACTAGTGTTGGGAGTTGAAGTAGGTAAGTGTGCATTCTGTACTGATCAATGATTTTCACATTGTCGAATGTAGTGCGCAGAGGGTATCTTATGTGTGGTCAGCGAGCCCGAGAACAAACAGTGCCAGGCACTACACCAACCCAACTGCTGGAGTCAGTGCGCTGTTGCTGGGCCGGAGCGGGCAATGCGTGTTTGTTCTGGACCTTGCCTACTTGGGTCGCAGAGGAAACCAAAATGCGGGGATACGGTACGCACTTTACATTTAGCCAAAGTTGCGTGAGTTTGTGCAAGTGTCTGTCATATTTTTCAGCTGTTGCTCCAAACACTGGAATATCCGCAGTCCTCTCGGTCCAATGCAGGGCACTGCTCCAGGATCATGTGCATGCATCTTCTCCTGGAAAATATCTTGAGGGAACTCGAGACGGGGAGGGCCGCGGTTGTCAAGAGACTATAGACTCCTAATCTAGTATGCTCCAGAAGCCGTGCCATGCATCAAACTCGCTGAACACTTCAGGCCACTGTGTGTAATTTTTTTGTATGTTGTGATAACGTGCATTTCAGTGTTTTGTTTAGAGACTGCGGGTCAACGGGCGTTTCACAGCAGTGCGCCGTCAAGAGTTTGCAACGCGGTGGCCGCTGCATGCAATGCGCATTTGATTGGGTTGACACGCCCAGACGTGTCGACCAGCAGTACGCGTTTGGAAAGGGTCGACACATTTTGCGTAAAGTGATTGGCCAACGTGTGGCAAACTCTTGGTGGCACACTATTGTGAAACGCCCATATTCACGCACACTCTGTTGAATGCCAGTGACGAAACCCAGTCTGTGGGTCCACCCACCTTGCAAATGACATTCAGACCATCCATTCTGTCCATTTCAGCCTTAAGTTCCTCCTTGATCTTAATGGGGTAATCTTGTGGAGGCTACGAGACCTGGTACGTATTGCCTTTGAGTTCGATATGGTACTCGTTGGGAAATGTTCCAATCCCACAAAGCGATCTGGGTAAAGTTTGCACAAGTCGTACTTTGGCGTTTGTCCATTTTTTTAAATGCTTAAATATCCCAGTGATCAACAAAATAGCTGACGATCAATGAAATTCAGGAAACTGGAGTAGAGGTTAGGTACCATGAGGCGGTACAGTCAATCTAAAAGCACGCCCCCCCCCCAATCACGGAGTTTCAGACTCCATCTTGTTTTAATTTTGGGTGAAATGACGTCATGCACCGTCTCTTTCGTTCTTGTCTGCGTCTGCATGTCTTGCGTTCCGTGTGCGTTACAAACGACGATGGGTGCGTTCGATTAGCTTCCCTGAATACATCAGTGTTACACGCAAGGGAAGCCTCGAAATGATGAGGCTAATTGAACGCTGCAATGGGTGCGTTCGATTAGCTTCCCTGAACACATCAGTGTTACACTCAAGGGAAGCCTCAAAATGAGGCTTATCGAACGCTGCAGTGTGTTTTCCAAGGCATTCTGGGAAAAAGGTCAAGTCCCCGCAACGTTTTATCATGTCCATGGCCATGCTAGCGCTCGAACAGTCCATCCTTGACGTCATTATACTCGGGCAGCTTCCAGAGACCAGCTCACCCGCTGGGGGTAGTGGTGGCTTACACCGGGGCAGGCACAAAGATTACCTGATGGCTAAATGAACGCTCTGTGTAGGTTTGACTTACACATGTAAGCTAATCAAACACACCCAATATTGTAACGCGACAGAGGGCCCTAGGCACAAGCCTGAGCATGGGATAAGATTATAGATGGCGCTCTGCCCAGTAACAAGGGTAGATGTAGGGCTGTGTCCGAAACGGGCTTCCAGAGCTACGGCTAGGTCTATTGTCTACGCGTTTCCACGCATTTCCAATGGAGCAAAGACCTAGACCTAGCTCTTGACAAGAGATTCGAAAGCAGCCTAAGCTTGCGTATAGCTGTGTGTTAAGCGAGCGCGGCGGATAGGCTCCGCCTTGCGCGTAGGGCGATTGGTTAGCTGGAGTCATTGCATGCGTTCGATTAGCTTACACGTATAACTTAAATTTATACGAGAGTGTTCGTTTAGCCGCCACGTGATCCTCGTGCCTGCCCTGGTGTCAGCCACCACTACCCTAGTCTTGGCCCAAGACGTCAGTGATCGATAGTTGTTTTATTTCTGTTGAAGAGCGCCCTCACACAACTAGTTTTTACTTACTTTCGCTAACGTTTTGGGAATCTTGCAGGAATGGGGGTGCGGCAGTTGTATGCAAATGTCCGATCTTCTTAAATAGTTATAGCCTTGGTATTATAATTAAGTACACGCTCTTCGAAGTTCGAACAGCATGGCGGCTTCACGCGAGCAAGTACGATGTCGATAGTGTCTGGTTTACGGGAAGGGATTAGTGACATGTAAGACATATTTTTTCACTCCATACTAGACATGAAATCGCCTCTTTTCTAAAAGATATCGTTGGGGACAACAATTGTGCTGCATCGCATCGTGTCTGCGATGTCTGTGGCAGAAAAACTGGGAAAACAAAATCGTTGCCTGATACTACACAAGAAATACGTTCTCGTTTTTTGCAACTCACAATGAGCATGCTGCCTGAGGCCAAATTACTCACACAAGCGGCAAATAAACCTACACGTGCAGCAAGAAAACGACAACCAACTTGCAGTCCGGGTACTCCGTCCTCGAAGGTTAAAGTCTACAGGATCTCTAAGGATGCTTTAGTTAGCTGGGGTGGGCATGCTGACTGTACATGATTATGGGTCACCAAGAACAGCATCCTCTGTCATAACCTAGGCCTAACCTAGACTGAGTATCACCCGTTTTACTCCGTGCTAACTCTGTACGAACGTCTGTGTTGTCGTGTCTGTGTTGACGGGACTGCAGACAACCACGATGCATGTGACCTTACCATGATGTATTATTGAGGTCATCACAATTTATTATGCATGCAATTTAGCGAGTGCTGATTGGTTCCATTGGAAAGCCGAGGGAAAATAAAGAACAAGTTAAAACGCTGCTGCAAGATTCCCAAGACGTTAGTGCGAGCTGGCGCACGATCTAATTATGAGTCCTTAATAGGGGGCGCACTATGCACGGTGTCCGCTATCAAGCACTAACGTCTTGAAACCAAGACTACCACTACCTCAGCCATCGCCAGCGAGCAGGTCTCTGGAGGCTGCCCAAGTGTAATGACGTCACGGATGGACTGCTCGTGCATGGACATGATGGAACGCGCGTGGCGGGGACTTGACCTTTTCCCAGAATGCCTTAGCGAATGCAGTGTTGCGTTTGATTAGCCTCATTTCGAGGCTTCCATTGCGTGTAACACTGCGGTATTCAGGGAAGTTAATCGAACGCACCCATTGCTTGGTCACATGCAGCGCGCGCACGCAGGCGTAGTCGCGGCAGCGGCTGGCTCGCGACGGGAGGATGTTATACAGCAGAACCTTGCATTTGGTTCGATCCTGCTGTAAAAACCCCGAGTTGTAGTGTGCATGATTGAAGTGGCTTTGATGAATAAACCAGCTACCATTTTGTTATTGTACATGTGTAAGGGTCGTTATTTCGAGTCACACGCCGTCTTATTTTGTAGATCACGCGTTGTTTTAGTTGCGTCACAAGGCACCGGGCTAATCACGTCAGACGTTTCCGGTGCCCAACAGCCCTGCCAACGGAGTTTTCAGACCGAAATGGCATACTTCCATCCCAACGGACTCGCCTCTAGCCGCTCAGGAACTTTCCGGTCCGTTCCGTCCGACCGTCACGCCTCGAGGAGGAGGGAGCCCTCGCCTTCGTCGGAGGGCGTGACGTCACAATATGGAAAGCAGGCTTAACTGGAGGGAGCCTGGCTCCGTAGCTAAGAAAACAGCGCCCTCTCTTGGTCCAGCTTGAGGCCCATTGTGTCCACAGTGCTTCATTAGGCTAATCAAGCCACAGTTAATATGTAATGTAATGTTGTGGAGCTCTATAGTGCAAACGGGGCCGTCTTAATTGAAAAAAAATCACCTTCGGGGAAACGGGTCTTGTTACCAAAATAAATAAATAAATAAATGATAATAATAATTATATCATTTCATGTTAAATCTTCGCGCATTTTGTTGGACCTTAGTTATCATTAAACTGGGTTTTTTGGTCTTTCTGATCTTTGTTTTTTTCGGGGTGTTTGGGCACTTATGATGGGATCTGCACGAGTGCTGCTTGAAACACCAATGTTCGTCCAGACTGTCTTAGGGAGCTGCATCGCATCACGAAACTAGGTCAGGACATACAAGCTCACCTTGACGCATAGTCATGGTTGAAGCACAACATGGTTGGAAAGCCGGCAAGACTAAATTGGAATCTGAAAGCGCGCAACCTCCGACAGTGGCCAGGTCAACTCTTAACTTGCACGGCAGCAAAGACGTTGACCAGTCCCTTTGTTGTTGAAACTTACAAAGATAATATGTCATTTTATGCCTAAATGTCTCGACAGACCATTCTAAATTGACTGTTCACTTACACAAAACGTGCCATGAAAAACCACAGTGCTTCGATATTAACGCCTGGTTTCTGCTAATTTCTTTGTTGAGGTTGTGTAAGTATGGTCTCAGTAGATTCAGGGGCACCCATCTGGGGGCAAAGTAGACAAAAATGTCACTGGAGATTTGTGAGAAGAACCCCAGAAAGGTGCGGGATGTCATTTGAAAAATGGCAGCTGAGAAGACTTGGAAACATTCACTTTTTTGGGGTGAGTTTGTTTTTGGTGGATAATTAAAATTCATTATTTAACCCACTAAAAATTGAAAATCAAATGAAATATGAAGGACCAAACAAGGCATTCTTTTTTGTTCGAGAGGCCTGAGGGATTTTGTTGATTTTACACAATTTTCAATGGAGCTTGAATTGATTCAGTGCACCCTAATGCACCGTTTGCACACACACCATTTTATCCCAGGAAATGTTACAGACGCCCTCTATTGGTCGTGATAACACCGACGGGCGACGGAAGGGGCGACGTTTAGGTGGAAAAAATGCAACAGGGAAAGGACAGCACGACGCGACGGACGCCGGCACGAAGCGACGCACGACGCAAGGGAGCCGTCGTGTCGTGTAGTTGCGTGGCCTGGAGGGTGGCTAGAGAGAAAGAGAAATGTGTGTCGTAAATAGTACACCATACTTCCCGGATGAACGCGTTTGCGTATCGACCAAAACTAAACACCCATTATCTTAATTAATCGTATGCTCTTGCGGGCGTAAGAATTCCGTGTTTTGGGAATGAAAGACGAAGACAAAGCGTATTAAGTTCACAAGAAGTTCATCAATGAGCCTGGGGTCTATTTGCCATTATGACATGAGGAGATGGCACCCAAGACGCATCAGAGAAGCCATCGAGATCTACAAGCACAACACAATACCCCAAGACATCGGTTTCAATATTAGCAACATCTGGCGCCCCCTACTCCCCCTACAGACCAATGGGTCACCTATACCCACGGTCCACAGTCCTCCCCCCACGAGATTAGGATCCAACCACCAGCCAAGCTGTTCCGCATCAACGAGTTTCCACTGCACTGAATCCTCTCCACCGGTACTTAAGCCCCACACACTCCAGATTCGGCACTCTTTCTCCTGAAGACGAACAGAGCACACTGTTCGAAACGTCGAGTGAACCCCGGTTCTTTTCAGAACCACACACACCCAAAAAGAGAATTTGATTACATGGTGTCACCGCAAACTTCACATAGTTAGTACTTTCGCCATGCATAGCCTCAAGTCTTATTTATGACATGAGGAGACATACAAACTCGTAGACCTGGCGTGACATGTACTATTATAATTTAATGTAAATCTACTTCCTCTTTATTTTATGTTTTGTTTAATCTCCTTTAGTTTGTGTTTTTTATTCGTCTTCAAATATTTTCTAACTTTTTGCTGTTCGTTATCGTCATGTCTTCTTGTCCGTCCCTTCTTTTCGTCTCGCAGTTGCTCGCGTTGTCGTTCTTATGTTCTTGCGCTATATTTTTTTTAATCAAGCCTCGGCGTATTCACCAGCCTCGTGTTCTGTTCTTTTCTCTCTTGTATAGACTACTTTTCTTTTATTGTCACATGTTAAAAACACTTTAACGTGGGAGTTTGTCCCCAGCATGGCCAGAAATCACGTGATACGTTCGTTGTACCAAATGCTACACATGACCTAATCCAGATCCCGTGACTTCTCCTAACTATCCCTGATGCTACTTTTAGAGGGGGTGCCAATCATCCGGGCAGTCACTGAAACAGGGCGGGCCAAATCTCCACTCCCATTATGTTGTGCACAAAATGCTGCTCCCCATATGTTTGTACACAGAATCCCTACTGTCACTTGTCTGCTACATGTTTAGTTAAAATGTTAGGCGGAAAACGTATACCCCCGTTCATATTTTAGATTCATTCTTAAAACCCTTTTTATCCAAATAAGTTCATTATTATTCATGAAATTTGCAACCAATTATTTTAAAGGATCCTTCGCGGGCCCCGCAGATAATGTCATTCTGTTGCTGTTGGAAGCATCTTATGGATATTGTTCCTTTTCGCCTGAAGCCCATAGGCCTCAAATATTACCGCTGAGGCGTGACGGTCATGTAAAGAGTTCCCGGTTATTCTGATAGCTTTTCCACAGTGAATGATAATTCATCATTTTCTACTATCACAGCGTATCTTGAGATACCTGTATCCATTATTTTGATCATATATTTTGAAAGCAGTTGTTTCGAGAACTATTGCCCTTTAATTTCTTGAGTTTTTACATGTTTAATGCACAAATATCATAAAAGTCCAAGATGGCAGCCGTAAGGAGCAGGTAGGCAGAAAATTGCCACAGCCGCCATATCGATCTGTTGTTATTCTTTCAAGCCGTAGTCAAGGTGCATTTCATCGGTACTGTTTCTTTTCCCGCATTCATTACAGAAAGAAAACACCATCGGATCAACACAGTTTACCGAGTCCTCTTTGCCAACTTTACTGACTTTAATGACATCAAGGATCGCAGTTCAGATGTTTTTTATTTCATTAAGTTGTTGGAAAAATTCTGTACATCCACTTTTAGTTTCTTTAATTATCGATGTAGTTCAAGTTTGTCCGTTTTTAAAATGTCTATGAACTAAGTTTTCTTATTTATTGGCGTATTTTCTGAAAACGTGTATGGAATAAATGTTTTCTTGAAATGAAAAACAGATTTAAAATATTAATAAAAAAGCCATGTACACTTTCCTGCATGTAAATGTACGTGTTCGCGTCCACGCGCGCACGCGCGTAACCGGCCGTTCGTCAGCGTTTAGTGCTGTGCAGTACGTTGCTGGATCGGTTTTCTGCATGTAAAATACATACCGGTAGATGGCGCTGCGCAGACGGTGTTCAAAATAGCTCATGAAAGTCGAGCAAAGAAAAAATCGAGCTAGATGAAACTGACTTAATTGTGTAGTTAAGTTTCTAGTCTGTCGTGTGCTGTATCTTCTTATTTTGGATAAACTTCTGAAATTGAGAAATTAAGTGTAAAAGATACCAAAACAACAGATCGAGTTGAAAATGGAAACATCTCACTACCTTAGCAACCACTCTGTGGCTAAATTTCAAATTTATGTAGTACTCCTGTTCACAATTCTGTGTTTTTGAAATTCGGTTTAAGCCTTCTTGAGCACGTACACAGAGTTTCGGTGTGATTTTTTGTGAATTTCACTTACGCACGAAGTCTTCACAATGAGAAGGTTCAACAGAGGATGGGCAACTTGCTATAAGGACTTGTTTGTATGGTTTACGAGGGTCTGGTCAAGTTACCGCCGCACCTGTTTAAATCGTTATTTTATGCACGTCATGTCAATGAAAGTGGAACTCATGTGGAGATACTGAACTGGCTCCGATTGTTTACAGTGTCCGTTCACCAGTACTGGACACCGTGTAACCTCAGGTTCCTGTGCACAACGCCCAGAGCAAATGTATGTTTTTTAGCATTGATCTACATAATAATGGGATCAATGGTTTCCTATGAAACGATGTAAATAGACTGTACGTGGAGCAAGGGGCGGAAACACCGCGATTGTCAATATTTTATCTGATTTTCGAGCGCACTTTTGGGCCCCAATGTGCTACGTTTTCACAGATGGATCAGGCCTTAGATTTTACAGCAAAGCCCTATATTTTTTGTTTACGTACATGTAGCTAAAGACATACTAGAAACGTCACATGGAAGACCAAGTTGGCTACACTTTTCCATTCAAGCAAATGTAGATTATTTATTACACAAATTTCCATTAGTTTTAAGGTTTCATAAGAATTCGGTGAAATTCCTTGTCGGCTTTTTAGCCCTACAGGGCGCCGTCATGTTTGAAGTTATACAGCGCAATTGGAGTAACTAAACAACAAACAATCGTATTTAAAGATAGTGAACAGGATGACTGGACAATAATTCAAGGCCAGCCATCAGACCTTGGATATCCCTAGTCTGGTTCCCAGACAAAAGAAATCTGACTACTCTCTTCCGATTCAAGCCAGGGTCCGGTATCACAATGTCATGTAAAAAAAAGGAAAGAAACAAGAGCTAGGATACCTCTGTTTCCAAAAAACTAATTTTCGTCAATTGGACAGCACTGTTGATGTTCAGGCATTTTCAGCCATGCACACAGACAGATTAGCAGATGTCTATAAGTATAGGGCATAGAGGAAGGAAAACAGTTTTCCTTTCCGGTCAATGCATATAGAGCTCGCAAACTCGTTTAGAAACATACACGTAAGCAGCCACAATGGACGTATTCACGGCGACCAATCCTGGAATTCTCGTGTTTGTACACAAAGCTCTCGCTTGCTCGTTTTGTATTCAAAGACAAACAATGTCAACGCCAGGTGACAGACATAACATGTTTCTTGCGGAATATCCAGCGGAGCCGGTTTAATATTGTTCCTCTTTTAAAATGATATCATGTCAACATTTTGTTCTGTTATATTTCGTGCCATTTTGTGTCATGTAAAGTACATCCTGAAAATGAAATAACATAATGAAATGATATAGCCTCCAACGTGCAACCCAGACGGGCCCTCCCCGGTGACCCAAACATGTTGTGTAATGAGCAATATTTTAGCCTTGAGTGATACCTGACCTAAGATTTGATCACGAGTCAGAAATTTCATGTCAGGGAACCAGACCAGTGTATTCCTTGTTTCTGAGAGCAAAACCTTTTTCATTTAAATAACAAAGATGGAAAAATGGATTTTTCCCCGCCCATTGTAACAGCACAGAACCGTGGTGTGAGTGCGCGACGCACCAAACCTCATACAAGTATCAGTTTCATGTGGCAGGGTCAGTCTTGAAATATCCACCTGTGTTCTACTCTGCACGTACATGTACATAACGTCACCAACAGAACGAATCGAACGATGGCCGACATCGACAAGGCAAGAATTGAAAGGGAAGTGGAAGAACGGAGGGTAGCTTGCAGAGTAAATGAGTTCGCTACCCAAGAGGAGTTTCAGAAGATGACGCAGGACATGTATGCGGATTGGATCAAGAACAACGGATATGAAAAGGTAGGCCAACACAAGTAACTTGGACTCAACGAAATCCCCCTTTAACATCTGGGCATGGTGATGGTCAGTCGATCGACCATCAGAGTCCAGCAACCTGGGCCCCGCGTTCCCCACCACTTACCAGTACAGTACATGTAATTAGTTTCACACAAAATAGCCCGTACCCCGAATGAACATCCGCAGATTTCATCCGCAAAACAGTCCTGAAACTGTCCAATGCTCCCACCCCAGGATTCAGTGGGAAGTGAAGTTTCCGGTGATGGTGATTTAGGTTGCTTACCTTGGGGAAGAAAAGAGAAATTCCTCTTTCAACTCAAGTATACGACCTCAATTTGGTCATAGCTTGGCGACTTTGCCTCGATCAGGAAACAGTCGCCGGCATATACATGTGCACACATCATAGCTTATTTATGAATATTGCCCGTACCATGCCAGTGCGTCGCAAAGGCCGGCGCCCCGTTATATCCACTGGGGTACAGCGTTGGGACACTGTCTGAATCGCCGCCATGTAAACGTGTGCACAACCCCGTGTCTGAACCCGTAGTGTCTGAATCGCTACAACTTTTTACAAGATGGCGACTCCGAGCTGGACAACAAGAGGATTTCCCACTTGAACGGGAAATCAATCTTTTCTTTGGGAGGTAAGTGAATGTAATCTACCATGGTTGGAATCTCCGATTTCCACTGAATCCTGCAGTGAGCGCATTACACAATTTCAGGACTGTTTTGGAGAGGAAATGAGGATGTTGATCATATAGGACTCAGGCTTAGGCTAGTCAAGTGAAACCATGGAAGAAGGAATGTAGTTGTGAAATTAATTTATGGTCAGGCTGATTGGCCTTATTCAGAGGGCGGCCATGCATATTTGACTGAATGTTAAGATATTTTTACTCTTGGAATTTGAGAAAGCAGAAAAAAGCTCATTACAAATTAATTTCATTGACGACTTCAAACAACTTCGAAGGGAAACGTCCAATTTTTAAAGATTTACACTTTCTATTCCCTGCATGCTCTCTGTCTACGCTCAAGGGCAATCAACTAGGCCTATTCAGTGGTTGTGAAAAGTATGGCTATAGAGGCTTTTCACGTGACGTAATATGACTGGCAAAGGTAATTCAGGAAGCGTGCAAAGTCCGTGGAGATGCATTCTTGTGCGAATCTGAGTATTTTAATGGCAATTTCATGTATGCAAGAATGTTGAGAGACTAGGGAGGCGCGCACGTTTCTGCGCACATCTGTGCAAATTGAACGCAGACCGTCAAATGTCACGTGACTGAGAATCTTCTGTTGGGTCAAATTTTAACCAGAAGTAGATCAAAGTTGGCCGTCTATGTATTCATGTATTTGCATTTAAGAAAACGATATCTTTTGATTTAAAGTAGCTCAGTTGTCCCTTTATCTTATTCTTCTCTTTTGCTCATTTGTTGAGAAAAAATAGCTGCGTTGTAAGAAGTGGACAGTGTTTTGGCCTAATGTGAACACCGATTTGAAATTAAAAATACACGTCAACTTTATTGTGAAAAATACTCAACTATGAATCCCTTTGTTGAAAAAAATCATCACCGTTTAGAGGTGATTAAATATAGATGGACTTTTAAAATGTACATTAATAGTAAAAGCTGTTACAACATGTTGAATACTGTCAGGAACGTGTATTTTCTGTCTACGATATACTGGCTCAGATGATCAGACGACAGGGAGGAATTTGGGGATGGGAATTACGTCCCACTGTAAAATTATGAATATCAAATGCTTCGATTATGTAAAACTTTGAAATAACTTCCATCCCAAATTTCATCTTGATGCGTGGTCGTAAACATCATTGTAAATGAGGGTCAAACTTCCTGCTTTGCGCGCTTTCACATAGTGTTCTTCTCTCTAGGTGAAACGGTCCTGTCTCTCATATAGTAAAGGCCTACTCCGTCAGGGTCAAAGGGTGACACCGGGTCAATTGCTCTGGGTCAGTAGGGGCAGACCTTGGCGAAGAAATAGGATCCCACTATCCGACTGAGATGAGTGTGCAAAGAATTCATGTTCTTACAAATTCACCAGCATCTAAGAGTAAGAAACCCTAAAGCCTACTCTGAGCAAGCCATTCAGACAATAAGAAAGTACCCCCTGGAAATGTTGAGTCCTTACCCCAAAAGCGAAAGAATTCTATATTTCTGAGACTCATACGTGTGTCATATTATTACTAAAAACTGCACGTCTTTTACAGTCCTCATATTGATGGTAACGAGTTCAGCTTGCATCACCTGTTGTTATCGGCTGACTTCATCTTTTTCCTATTTAGGGGATCGGTCTCAGCCTGCATCACCTATTGGTTTTCATAAATTTTCTTTCTTCTTTGTGCTGTGTCTTTTTAAAATGATTCCCCACAGCGTTTCTTAATTTCTTTGTGCAACGCATCGACTTAAACTTGTCGCGAACATCGGTCCTGATCCCGAGGTGTGTACCGGTATGCAAGTGTCATGCACGCCAATTTTTGTCCCAATTTTAAGTATTAGGGCACTAACACGCCTGATCAGGCAGGGAAAGGAAATCTTTTACATTTGTCAAAAAAGGATACTTAAGTTAGGAGAAAAAAGAAATCCAATTTGTCCCCTCCCTCCGTCTGGATACAAGACCAGGATACGCTACTAATTTGACGGGTGACTTTGGGACATTTGAAGTTGCTGCGTTCTTCTCTACTGTGGTTTCCATATCGACATGAGAAACGCAGAGAGCAACGCAATCAAGACGCAAACTGCACCACAGACAAATGGAAACATGTCGAACGGAAGTGTCGCCACAAACGCAAACCAGCCCCAGACGGATCGGCAAAGTTGAACCAGGCTCAACTTTGCCGACTAGCCCAAAACAATATGCATGACATGGAGTTTGGCTGGTTACCTGATTTGTCAGCATGGTTTTCTCATGCCTTAAGCAAAATTTGGGGTTAAGCAGCTATATGAAATTGGCCCCTGTATATACCTGTCAAAAGATCTATGAAAACTACAGGGAGTGAGGCCAGTACCCGCCAAATACACGTAGTTTTTAATTAAATAACCAATTTCAGACATGCATAATTACGACCATATTACACAACACTTTCCCCGCTTCAATTGCTGTTTAATCAAACCTGGGTGCTCGTGAAGGAGTAGGGCATGCTCGAAGTAGGATTTGTTTATTCTTAGTAGATGAAGCATTATCTCGTGCTTCTGTACTGAATATATAGCGCGAACATGCTTTGACGGTTTGGATTTAATTCGTAGGCCTAGTATGCCTATAATTCTTTTTCATTCACACGACCTTTTCTTTCAGACGTAGGTAACTTTAAGTTGTTTGAAAGATTCATGGATAGGCCTTTTCCTGGTTTGTTCTTCGTTCATGCCCCGTTGACATACTTTGTAATTTTGTCCAACCAGTCTCTATAGCTGGCATTAGTTTTCTTCCAATTCCAAATCTGCACTCCCAGTGATAGGTTCATCATCGTCAGTTTCGGATTCTTTATCCTCTTCCTGGAAATCTTCTATTTCTGTTCCAAATCTCCACATCTCACGCAGTTGGCTTCTAAACTGCAATTCTCTTCATGCAATTTGTTATTTCTTTCGATTGTTTTTGTTATTTCTTCCGAGTGTGTATTAATTTCTCTGAGTCAACTGCATGTCCGGATTGAAAGCTAGTACATTCACGGACGGAGTGTTCCATTGGCATATAGGTAGAGTGGCATATTGCTTTGCGTTCAAAGTCAAACCGAAGTCTACCCCCTTTTTAAATGCAAATGAAGCGAGGCCGCTTTTGATAAAGGTCTTTGTCGCCAGTGAACTTCAACACAAAAACCTGCTGCCCTTGCATTGAGTTACATTACATTCACTTAATAATTTTACATAATATAGGTTACATGGCATTACCGACAGAATATTTCATAAAATGTTCCGGGGAAAGGCCAACACTGATCGTTATGGGGAAAAGGTCCCAAGAATGCTACAAAAAGTAAAAAGGAAATGATGCCATTTTAGCGTCTTCATGCAATTTATTATTTTATTATTTTCCTCTGTGTCTACCGCTTGTCTTGATTGAAAGCTTGTATAGACTGAATGGATATGTTATGGGCATACATGTACAGATAAGTCATAGCAGAGTCTATGGTATGCATGTAACCTTGTAGTATGACGACGCCATGTGCGGCATTGCGTGCGAAGGCAAACCGAAGTCCATCCGTTGTGCAAATGAGGCTAGGATAGCTTTGAAGAGTTTTTGTTGTCAGCGTACTTTGTCCCAAAACCCGCCCCTGCATTGGGCGAGTGGAGTCCGAGTTCATATCAGTGCAGAAAGGTCTTTTCAAGGACTGCACAAAATATTCCGTGGGAAGGGCAACACTGATTGTTACATGGCAAATGAAGAGTGGCTTTGTATGTCTACAAACGTGACTCGTTTCCATCAGGTTTGGGGACAAAAGAGTCCCAACCAAACTTGAAATGAAGTCAATGTGACGTCATCATGCTATTAGATTTGTCGTTTGAATATAGTTAGTATTTTCTTTGTGACATCCATGTCATTGCGTGCGATGCCAGTGGGGCATAGGGTGATAACATGACCGCTCTGTGATGGCCTTGGGCTGGCTGGTGTAGCAACTTACATTAGTTCAACTGGTTTGCTCGTGCCTCTATTGTCAGCAGCCTTTTGTCAAGTGTGCTTCAGTGTGTGTTGAGTACAGACGATCTCCAGGGTGTACGCCCTATGACCTTTCCAGCTGGTGATCCACAAGGGGTAGAGGTGCAGTCCAATAATTCAAGCGAGAATTTCTGGCCAGCTTATTAGCGTTAAAAATGCCCCCGCAGTATCTTTTGAAAAAGGCCCCCAAAATGCTAAGATTTTGTGTACATCGTTGCCAGGATCCACTTGGGTCTTTGAGCTTTCGTATAAGAGTAGAATGGCTAAAATCTACGGTTGAAAAATGGTCCTAAGTGCCCGAGAAAGTTGAAGGTTGCCACTTGAAAAGTGGCTGCAATCAGACTTCGGAAAAATCACTTTTCGGGGGGTGATTTTGTTTTGTGGGAATAATTAAAAATGTAATTGATTAACCTACAAAAATTGAAAAGAAATTAAAAGATTTGGGATCAGACTCTAATTAAATTTGTGTTTCAGAAATCTCAGGGATGTTGATATGCATGTACTCGTTAATGGGCCCTGAACAGTGCTGATTTTACACTGTTTCCAGTGGGTTTTGAATTAGTGGACTGTACCCCTAGACCTACCTTATCTGTTCTGCATCTTTATACAAAATAGGCTTTCATACATTTTAATCTCTCACCCTTAGTGTGTGATGAGTCTCGGGAAAAAGTGTTAAGCACATAAAAATTCTACCCGCCTTGACACGATGTTGGAAACCTCCGAAAAAAGCAGCGACTTTTCCCAGAACACTACGCGTTCATGATTATCATTCACGATTCATTCGAACTTCAGTGAGGAGACCATTGACGGGAATATCAAAAATGCTTCAGAAGCATTGTTGTAAATGTTACATTGTAACACTTACGGTACATGTGGGCACTACAATCAGATCTAAGCGGATAGTTTGACTGTTTTTTGGGTGTACATTTGTAGAAGGGCGTAGAAAAGATTGAAAAAAAAACTAATCTTGTGGCCATAACCTTGATTTTCACGGAACTTACAGGTGAGGCCAGTCTGGTCGTGGGGTCACCAAGCGGCACTGTTTCTGGCCGATTTCGCAATGTTACCGGTAGCCATTAGTGCTTTATGTACTTAGTACAGTGCACCAATGTTGTGCACTTTATCTGTGAGGGTTTGAAAGTTTGAAATGCGTTTGTCAAACAGACCGGCACGCACGCGTCACGTACATGCGCATGGGGAAATCGGTCTGGCTGAGGGCTTTGTATTTTTTTTTGTATTTTTCGGGAAAGTTCTGCGAAGTCAGAGAAAATCATTATTCTGTTTTTTCACTTGTTTAGGATATGCTTGGTCTCGGATTCATCAGTCATATTGTGGTGGCGGACACAGCGTCAAAATTTGTCCCTGTTAAAGACAGCCGACTGCTGGACTGTGCATCCGGAACAGGCCTGCTGGGCGAACAGGTACGTCAAATCATAACCTCTTTCGCTTTTTTCTGCAACGTCTAAGTGTAAAAAGGAACGGGTGCAAAGTTTTGTTGCTGCTGAATTTCATACGGACTCCTACGCTGTTCCTTTCCGTATATCTACCCTACCAATGTCATTTTCATTCACGTTCAATGGCAGCTCAAGAAGCGAGGGTATCAACACATTGACGCTCTTGATGCCTCTCAGGAGTGCCTGGACTTTAGCCGAGCAAAGCAGGCATATTCTGACTACTTCTGTGACTTTATTGGGGAGAATCGCCTGCCTTTTCAGGACGGTAAATACAATTCCTCTTGTCGTTGACGAATAGGGCGTAGATATTTCACCGAAGTATTATACGCTTCTTACAAAATTACTGAAGTTCACCCCACTTTAGTGGGTGGAAACATTGGCCTATTTGAGGTATGTGGCGAACAGAATGGGAAGGCGTTATTTGGTTTCGGTAAAATCATTGTGTTTACTCTAAATTGATCCTCTTCAAACATCGCCCTCCTATTGCGTTAGCAGTGTGTCAAAAGGGCATGCTATGTGTAATGTAATATACCGCTATGGCACAAGCAGGTCCTTCTTGGAGAAGACAGTCAAGCACCGGGAAAAGGGTGCTTGTTACTGAAAAATTGATAATATATGTTGAAAAAAGGACAGAATTTTCAGATAACTCTTGGCACTTTGTGTTTCTCAGTAAGCGTCGTTGCAGTATTTTGTCTGTCATTCTGATCTTGTTTTTTTCGGGTCGATCAGACACTTATGATGGGATCTGCATGAGTGCTGCATTTGGAAACACCCATGTTCGTCCGGACTGTTTTAGGGAGCTGCTTCGCATCACGAAACCAGGTCTGTATTTACAAGCTACCTTGAAGCACTGTTTTCGAGATCCTCTTCGATATCTAAAGTCCTTGGTGTTATGAAAACTCTGAAAAGCTCAAGGTGTAGAGCACGGCGTGACGTTGATTGCGCACAACATGGTTCGTATACTGGTGGCTGAAAACAGCCGGCAACACCAATGTA
Source organism: Acanthaster planci (assembly GCF_001949145.1). The sequence continues at coordinate 391,136 of NW_019091398.1, forward strand.
AATCTGAAAGCGCGCGACCTTCTATAGTTGTCACGGCAGCGTTAACGTCGACAATTCTGTGTTTGGTTGGTGAAACTTACTTCAAAATTAACATGTCTTAGCACGCGTAACAATTTCGACAGACCGTTGTACACTGAATGTTCACTCTAAACGACATACAAAATATATCCTGAAAATGTGAAGTGTTTTGATATTAACGCCGGGTTTCTGCTAACTTGTTTGTTTCAGGGGGCTACATAATTTTCAACGTGCGTGAGGAAAATTTCGTTCTTGACGAATGTATAAAAAATGGAAAACTGGACGATGTCATTCACAAATTGGCCGCCGAAGGAATTGTTGCGTATCTCGAGAAAAAGCGATGTATTTACATGGAATGCAAACACAACGACGTAGTTGAGTATTGCTTCACGTTCGTCTTGAGGAAGATGAAAGTTAGCGTGAAATAAGTGGTAGATCCAGCATTTACAAATAGAGAGGGCGCCCGACGGAAGTTACAAAAAAGGGAAGGCCTCCATAATGGAGGTGAATCAAAACATACAATTGGGGCTTATACTTGTATTAATAATTGTTGCCTTGAAACTGATTAAATAACCAGGTTGACAACAAACAGAAAAGCCAGGTAAAAGCAGTGGCAGCTCATTAAAAACAACAGAACGATAACAACGACAAAATAAAAAATTGGCGGGGCGCCCCCCTGTGGATCAGCTACTAGCGATTACTAGTCAGCAGTTAGTTAGAAGAAGCTTATTTTAAAATATTGTTTTAATTCAGAAGTTGAAAACAAACAGTGATGCTGACCAATGATACTAAATGCAAATTTGTTTTGATATTGAAACCATATTATTTCAGAACATAGCACCTTACCCTTTGAGGTACTATTGTGTGGCACCTCTATGATCCAGCTGGTCTTTAGAATTTATAACTATTAATCAGTTGTAAACAAATTTGCCCCATCTATGAGAGTCAAGGTTCTTGTTATATAACCAGCACGTCAGAATCTTTGAGCGGCGATTTACTTTTTAAAAAGGGTGAATGAGAGAAACGAAGCTTGAGCATACATGGACATCGTTTTTAGTCGGTCAAGAAAATTTTGACAGCATATGCCATCTCAAACGATGTCTGTTATGACGCCTGGTTATCAGTTCTGCGAATCCAGAGATGACTAGGACAAGTGGCCACGGAAAAAAAATCGCCGAAAGATGGCCTTCTCAGAATTTTATTGGCCGTCGGCCAAAAAGTTCCCCCGAAATATGCACAATCTAGTGACAAGTTTTTAAAAATTTGGACATCGTCACTTTATGCCCCAGTGATTGGACTGGTAATAGTTCCCAGCACCTCCGAGCGGGTAATGAAACCGGAGGAATCCTGCCTGTTTTATGTTAATGGGGAAAAGAGACCTGCCTTGATGCACACATCAAAGCAGGAGTGGATAGAATATTTTGCCTTTTCTTCTTCGCTACCAAAAAATGACTTCACCATTAAAATTTCACACAAACAACCCACTGATTTGAAATAAATTGTCACTCAAAATGATATATCAATGATATTCATTGAAAAAAACATACTTGATCAACAAAGGATTAACAAGGATAGCTGCTTATGTATTACTCGCCTTTCTGCTGAGACGCAATTCATGTTAAAGCATTGCTATTTGCCTAAAAAACTCAAATAGGCCTATTCAGCATTTAACATTTAACAGGGCTTATCGCATGCGTTAAACTGCAGCTAGCTACAGGTCCCTGAATCCCTGTATAACAGGGACGGAGACCCGTCCAATCGCAGCGGGTATTTTAAAGATGTTAATACAAGATCACGGGACGCGTTGTCGAACAACAGCAATAGAGAAATAGTCTCAGGTGTTTATGACTTTGGGTTAATGGTGTTCCATTTCTTCCATCCCGCTCATTTCCCCAAGATGACCTTTTAATACCTCGTCACTCTTCGCTTTCTTTCTGACTGAACACACTAACTTATTGAAGAAACGAAAGGAAATAAATATTTTAATAAACTGAGAAGCGTTTAACATTGTCATCTATAGCAACCCAAATTGCATCTTTGAATAATGAAATGTGAAGAGACATATTTATTGAGCAGGTAGCCCGGGTCCCAGTAAGTGCCCAGCTTCAGGCGTGAAAGGTGGATTAAATCACGGGGAAGAAACAATAATTTATGTGCCTAAAAGTCCTAATTTCATATGGATCAATTGTTGAAATTGATGGTTGAATATTTATGAGGTGTAGTAAACAAATACAGCATGGTGTATTTGGGAAAATAGTTGGAATTACTGGTCCCGAGGTGGAGGTGAGTTTGACTACCTCCGGACGCTCTTCTCACTGCTTGCCCTCACACCATGCGGTATTTGTATTTTGCCACTTACAACGATTGTTCACATTATCAATTTTATGAATTTGGTGCTTATGCCCGATTAGACATTTTTAACTGGAAATTTTGCCCTCCAACTTCACATTAAATTTGTTAATTATTACTGTCTACGGATGAGGCAAGAAGTTTATCTTGGTATTGTGGAGAAATACTGGTTACTGATAGGCATTACCCCTACGGGTTTTTATAATATTTACTCTCGATTGTTAGAGCAGGGCTGCAAACTTGAAACTCTTTCAATGTTATGTTGACGAAAAAGTGGGCAACACCTACTAAATGGTTGATCGCCTAATTTTAGTTTACTATTCATCAGCTAGATAACATTACCATCTATGCCAAAAACTGAAGCAAAATCAAGGTTCAAATCGATGTATGTAGTAATCACGGGGAATGCTCAGTGCACGGTTGTTGTATTTGCCATCAGAAAGGCAAACCACTATGCCACACCTAATGTTGCAAAATTCAGTGTGTGCGATGTTCACAGTGTATGTGCATTTATGTTACATTAATTTTTGTGATCGATGTGGATGTCAAATATGTACGTGCAATACACTATTATGATTATATCCCCCTCGAAAAAGTTGCCCCAAAGTAACATTTATGACTCCCAAAGATGTCTGATATTTTGTTTTCCTTATCAAATTTAAGCTTAGTTTTATTTGCTTTACTTATAAAGAAAAAATGTATTTGAAGGTAATCTTTACTTGACAATTTCTATTTATGGCAGTTTACACTGTTAATGTGATTACTGAATTCATATCCTACATTATCGCACAATTGTTTGGGTTCTTCACTTCTTAGGAATTTATGCCTAGTTTTAAACTTGCTGAAATTATCGTATATTTTCAAAATATTGCAGTTTCAGAAATTGTTCACAGAAATCAACTTCAGTTTAACTGATCCACAAAAATATGTAGTTGGTAACAAGGCGTTGGTCTTATTTACATGAACCACTTTGAACCATTTTATGATCCTGTTTGTATTTTTTTGATGGAAAGAAATAAAAGAGGTTTTAATATTACAAAACAAACCCTGATCTGTTCGGTGTCCTCATTTTGCGAGCATTTCCATTGAGCACATGTGTTACAGGGTATTAAATTGGATTAAATGATTGCTGTGGGCAATCCTGCTGGACAGAACAAAAAGCAGTTGTGTTACGTAATCGAGCTTATCTCCCCATAGTATCATCAGATTTAAATGAAGCGCCCAGGCTTACAAAAAGATACTGGTAAGATTCTGATTTAATTTAATACCAGAGATAATTTCCGACACTTGTCTCGGGCTGGGTTGGGTTTTGGGGACATCTGCATTGCCAAATACATGTACGCAGTGTGACTGTACAGTCCGATATAACTCTGAGTACACGATGTTTCAACTTGAATCTATATGCTATGTATGTATGGCTTAATTTTCACATGTACGCAATGTTTGTGAATGTATGATTTTTATAGAAACAGGTTCAATGTTCATGTAATAATGTACGAGTGAATTGTTGAAATAAGGGGCCTATACTCTGGTTTTATTGAAATAAGAATATGTGCCCTTCAGTTTAAATCTATTATGCGATATTTTGACTTGTAATTGATTTATTTATTGTGCTCAGTCGTCAGGTAGAAGTCATATCCTGCAGGGTAGGCAGCCAGCCAGGCGGTAAATACTGAATTGTGGGATGTGGGGTTATAGTTAACTTTGGCGGACTTCAAAATTGGCTAGGGCTGGAAATAGCACACGGCTCTACGGAGAATGGCAGTGTAGCCGTTTTCATATGGCCTTGCAGGACTCGCTCAATCGGCTGGTTTTTACCTTACAAAGAGACGTGGCGGGAACCAGTCCAATGAGGGCAAGTCTGGCCCTTTTTGGAACTAGAATTTCATTGTTCATTCTTTATCTATGGACATGGCCAAAGCAACAGGATCATCTGATTAATCTACTCATGACGGAGTTATTCGGTACTGGGCCGGTTTATGATGTCCACTTAAGAACAACGTTCATGATGTCCACTTATAAAGGCTGGTTCATACTTCAGGCTGATGCGAAAGAGAAGCGAATTTGACGTCACGCAAAATTGCAGCAAAATTCGTTGCAGTCGAAGTGTGTTCAAGTTTTACAAATTCGCCTTTACTCAGGATTTTGTGAACCTATCCCAACAGAAAAATAACAGTTGCTTGACAAAAATGAAATAATGGTTCATATCAATGCAGAAAAATCTGCAGGTGCTTAGTTGTAGGCACGTCCTGTACTGAGGCATTCAGCCAAGCGATGCCAATAATTATTCACTGCTGATGTTTGGCATTCACTTGGCAATACAATCTCAGTTTCATATATGAAGAGATGGCTGAAATTCTGCGTCAAAACTTGGCTACTGCTGGCACACATGAAGGCCGTAAATCCGGGAAGGGGTGTTTCGAAATATGGTGCCTTGTGGAGACCCGGGAGAATGGGTTGAATAGGTCTCCACAAGGAATTTCTAAGGTGTATACATGTAGGTCTCCGCAAGGATTTCACGAAACCGATATTTGGAAATCGCTCAAAAAAGGAGAAATTTTTAGTGAGTTAGAATTTGGCGCGAATTGGAGTGTGTCATGATTATAAGGGACATTCGGTCGGAAATTTCAGTCCAGGAGAGTGATTCATGTTGAAGTGTGGGAGCATTTTGAAAACATCGTTTCACACGCGACCGTATTCGTACTGGAGAACAAAGCGATGTCTCCACAAGGATACAAAGTTCGGAATGTGTGAATACACCACCGCATGCACTACCCTACCGCTCCAACTTCAGACGTTGGAACATAAATGGCTGGTCGTTATGTGTGCAGATAGTATGCAGCTATTGTGTTCGATGTGCACTGCATGTACTGATACCTTATTCACAATTTTGGTTCCAACAGTAAAGCCACTCATGTGAAACGTGCGTCCTCCCGTGAAATGGAACACTTCATCTGTCACTGAATAAAATTGTTCTTACCGTTTACCTGTCACGTATGTTCATGCCCGGGCACATGCGTACTGAATCCTACTATAGCCAGAAGAAAAGCCAGGAAAATGGCTCATGAACCGGACAAGTGGACCCCAAAAGCAATCAACGTCAAGCTCAGATATAGTTGTTTGCCCCTCATTTCCATACTGATTAGTAAAAACACTCAAAGTCCCTTTTGCTAACTTGCACAAGATAAAAATCCATTTCCTGCCAAATTTTTGCACGTCTTTGTCACGTACCTCTAAAGTAACAAAGTCTGAAGTTTGAAGTGAAACAACATGTTAGAGGGTTTTTTCAGTTTTGCCGGGATTTCCCTGACATTTCTCTACGGGTGAATTGTGAAGAATATCATGAACGCTCTAAATGAGAAAGTATCGTACAAGAAGGAAACTGTACGAATGAGAACAGAAAGTTTTTGTTTGTGCCTTTTAGTCGGGTAATTTGACGTCATTGTACGTATTAGTGCAATGCAGTAAAAGTTAACTCGTACAGGAACGCACTCATATCCAGGGGTGTGCGCGTGTACGTGTAGGCCATGCCCAAAATCCGGACATGTCGGACTCAGTGTGGAAATTTGAATCCTCATGAAAAACAAACTGCATTTCAGACAAATGGCTGTCAATCGTGAAGAAATGAGCTGATGGCAGTATCACCGATACCGATGACCTGAAGGGAATTTGACAAAAGAGTGGAAACCGGACACTAAGTTAGGTGAAAAACATGAAAAATGACAAAAATGGGTCCCAATAAAAAACAAAATAAGTTTTAAAAAGGTTTTCTGTCAAGAAGTAATGAACGTTTTTGATCAAAAGAGTTACTAGTCTTTCATTTGGCATCAAAGTTATTTGAAGGTAAACCCGGCAAAATTGTAAAAATTAGACGCAATGTTAGATTTAAAATTTAAAACGACGATTTAAAACGACGTAACAACGAGGATATTACCCTCGTGCCCACTCCCTTCCCGCCAGTGGGTAAATGTAAGGGATACCAGGAACGCCCACACTCCGGCCTTATTATGTTTGCCTTTCTCCATAGAAAATGACGTATGTTATCTCTCTTTTTTTTCAGAATCAAAGCAAGATTTTCAACAAAGATTTGAATTTTCTCTTCACCCATGGAGCAATTTCGATGTGTTTGGCTACTTTTCCGTGTCTACGTTTTGCCCAGTTCTTCTTATAGTTTCATTGAATTGACGCAAGCTTGGGTGCATCTTCTAGTTGTGCCAAGATCATATTGGTCCTGAGGTGACAGATCTGTTAGGATGACTGCTCCATGTGTGTGCGGTCCAGCACGTTATCTCAGTCCGTTTAAAACGTTATCAAAGATGCTTGTATAATCTTGCCTACAAATTTTCTTGTGTTCTTAATTTTTGTAGCGCTATAAGCAATTTCAGGCGGATATGTGCGCTTTATAAAAATCATTGAACCCCAACATTTGTACCGTAATCCAAGGTTGCTCATTCTTCAATCGAAATAGCAATATAGTATGGGCATTTCAGAATGAGTCATACATAAGAACGTGTAAGGATCAGTGAACCTCATTTTGAGTGGTTTATATAATGGTTCGAAAATTGCTAACCATACTTAATTAAGTTGATACAGCATTCCTCAATTTCATTGAGTCCTATGGTAGTGTTAGTCCCGAAGGTTTCGCTGCAATGACACACGTAATAATGATACCAAAGCGCAAGAGGAAGAGAATACTCGTACATGACTATCCAGCATGGACCGTTGACGGCACAGTACTCTGATGAAGTTGATCATACAGCATACAGTCCTGTGGCGGTTTTAATCAGACAGGTTTTGCTGCAATGACACACGTATGATAATGACTTCAAGGCGTACGGCAAGAGGAAAAAGAGTGTGTATCCACTGAGCACTGACGGTGTTGACTCCACGAATACTGTTAGTGTTTCATGCGTCACGTAGCCAAAACCCGTGCACAGGTGAAAAGAAAGGCGTGGACTCAGGCGAAGGGTTAACAGAGATTGAGACTCGGGACTCAATGTTCGTGCAACATTGGGAAATAGTTTAAGTCAGAGAATAGAACTTGGAACTATAGATTCATGCAAAATTGGGCGAGGCGAATCTTCGCACATATACAGTCATCGTCCATTCTCTATGACTGAATCATGAAAACATTGCGTACAATAATCAACATAGCGTACTAGGACAGCCAAAGGACAACCTCAACCTCTGACCTGAACTAAACTACTAATGGTAACCCGTTAAAAAAACTAATTAAAACTAATTAAAAAAAAAACCACGCACCGTAGTCTAAAAGTGGTGCTGTTAAAATGGGGGAGAAATCAGTTTGTTGTGGTTACACGTTTTGATCTGTAGAGTGAGATATTATCTACTTGAACAGTTGAACAGTGCAAGTGCCCTGAATCGATTTCACCAGGCGAAATAAAAAAATCAGCATTATTTTGTGAATTGAAGTGAAAATCGTGTTAAGATAGTCGAGAAAACTTATATTACTCCCGTTTACTGATGTTGTTGTACATTTTGTAAATAAATGTATTCTGTAGATAAATTAATGGTTCAAGGTCCGCCTTGCTTCTCATGTGATTGTGTCGGAATACTCAGGGTATTAGGGTAATAGACAAGCTAACACATTGCGTGACCTCAGAGGGTAGGATGACCCGGGTTTGTGAGACGTACTGCTGGGGATTCTGATTTTGTCCTGACAGCTGAATTTGTGCCCAATTCCCAGACGCCACCGCTTTAGAATTTCAGACCCAATAAACTTCATGACACCGAAATTGTTCGAAAAGTTCAACACCATGTAGGCCTATTAGGAAGGCAACAGTACTGGTATTTGAATGAATTTGAAGGTGTCCATGAGGAAATCAAAGGAAACGTTGAAGTGCACCACGTTCGCCTGACTTCTTCTTGTTTTGTTTTCATGGCGCTTTCAGCTACTCAAGCTAGTTGCAGCAATAAGTACACGTTTATGCATAACTTTTATTCATCAGCTGAGCATCACACTACGGAGTTAGGAAGAAGGTCCAGTTTTAGAAGCAGGATCTATGAGAAAACCGGAGAAAACCTGCGAGAGCCAGTATGGACTGGAAACCAAATGCCAGGACTCAAACTTCGCCGGACTTCCAGTCGCCTTCGATCCGGTTTAATCTCCGAGCTGTTCTCCATTGGACAATAAAATGATGCGCCTGACTGACTTTAACCACAGGCCATTATACTAGACTGGCTACGCTTTACATACGAATAAGGTAAGGTCGGGTCCTTTCCATACTGCGGGCCACTGTCCCTGAATTCTCCCTGAGGCCTGGCCCTGTATTAAGCAAGTTTAGAGGTCATAGCCGCCATGATGCCACGAGTTTACTTGGATTTCCTTTACACTGCCCTGGGCAACTGAACGAATATCGTGATCTGAGAAGCATTATATTGTACAGTAGTTGACCATTTCTCACGAAAGACTGCTGATTACTGTAATCATTGCTAGCAATTGCTGCTATATCATCGTCACTAGGGGAAGAATATCGAGCGATATGGCCGACATCGACATGGAAAGAATTGAAAGGGAACTGGCGGAGCGAAGGGAAATTTGTAGGAAAAAGGAATCGGTCCCCCCAAAGGAGTTCCAGAAAATGATGCAGGATATGTATGCGAATTGGATTGAAAATAACAACTATGAAAAGGTAGGTCCAGTTGTACTGTTTGAGGTATTACAATGTCATCAATGTGAAGAACAAAGAGAAATGGGCCTAATACTGAACCTTGGGGTATCCCTCACTTAATGAGTTGACTGTTGGAATTAACAGATTTAAATGAGACATACTGTTTTCTGTTACACAGAAAACGTTTTAGTAGGTTCAGGGCTGTTCCTTGCACACCGTAATGCTCTATTTTCTGATTCAACTATTGTGATTATATTATCAAAAGCTTTTGATATGGCTAAAAATACACCTATGGCAAAGTTATTTTGATCTATTACATACAAGTTTACTAATAACATAATTTATGGTACGCCAGTTCAGTTGAGCGCTTTTGTCTAAATCCAAATTGTGATTCAGAGATAATATTGTGCTTATCAATTAAAGATGCTAATCTCTGATAAATAAGTTTCCCAAATATTTTTGAAAATGTACATAGAACTGATATAGGTCTGTTGGTCGTTACGTCTTGTTTACAACCTTTTTTGTAGATCAGCGTTCCTTAAATTTTGAGACCACCAGAAACCTTGCCTGTTTGATGACATCCAGAAGCCTTACTGGAGCGAAGCTTATTAACACAACTGACGACCTCTTATTATGTAATGGGTGTGAAAAACAGTGATTTCGAATTGTGTTTCTTACGAAGGAATCGCTGGATATGTAGAGGCTACCTCAAGTGTTAACTAAATAGTTATTAAATGCCTCAGCAATATCCCTCTTATTGTTGATTTCAGTGCCATCTTTGAGAAAATAAGAGGTTGATTCACCTTGTTCACGTTTCATAAGTAAAGAATAAATAACTGTCCAAGTACCCTGAATATTTCCCTAAGCTTTATCCAATTTTGCATGTAGATAGTCTTTCTTTGCAACCTTGATCAGGGAATAATGTTTTTCTATACAGAGACTGAAATAATTTGTTTGTTCTCAGTTAGGATTCTCAAAATGATTTCTTTGTCTAATAGAATTATACCATCAGTTAACCACGGGGTTTATTTTTGCCATAACGATGTTTTCCTCCAGCAAAGGAAACCTTTTATAATACACTTGTTGAACTCGTAATAAAAATGAATAATACATACAAAGAATATCACTGGTTGATATTGCAGAGTCCCAATCGATCACATTCAAGTCACCAATAACGTTTTCGACGTTATCGGGTTTAATTAAAGTCGCAATGCACAAGTCCTCACTGTTGCACTGCCTATAAACAACATGGCATTGCATAAAACAGTGTCACTGTAGAGATAAACGGCCCGAATGCACCAAGCACCACGGGCCCCGGCAGCCCAAATCTACTATCCGCAAGTGAACGGCTGGACTGCGCAACCTGTGTTCTGCTGTACACATAATTCTGCGCCGTTTCCGTCACGTCACAGGACATGTACATGTACACACAGTCACTGCACTGGTAATGCAGTCTTCATTACAACTATTACAGTCACCGATAAGTGACAAAATTGAATTGTTTCCTTATTATTGAGACGTTTGTATTAACCCTAACAGTCCCAAATCCTCCAATTTCAATACAATTTTACGTACACCTTTGGGGTTAGGGTTTTAATATTATTATTATAACAACCCAATCAATAAAGTGTAGAAAACAGTTTGCCCCAATCTCATCCAACGTAAATTAAAGGCCTGTACCCCCTAAGTGGAAGTGGCACACCGTGAATCCAACATTAGATACATAATGCATGGATGAAAGGAAATGGCCGTTCAGTTTCAGAAACGACCTTTGGGAAGTTTCTGCGAAGTAAAACTGTGACACTGTTCTTTGACCTGTTCAGGATATGGTTGTTCTCGGTTTCCTGAGTCACATTGCGGTGGCGGAGACAGTGTCAACATTCCTCCCTGACAGCGACAGCCGATTGCTGGACTGCGCATCTGGAACAGGCCTGTTGGGGGAAGAGGTACTCAACACCAGAGCTCATATGAGGGCTTATTTCTGATTTTGAAAACAAAATACGTGAATATAATAATACAGCAGTATACCAGCAACCCGTGTTCAATGGACCATTCAGTACCAGTATATTTCCAACATGCGTGACACAGGTGGCAATTAAACTCTAGCTCTCTCTGTACAAACAGCTGGGCTCAACACAACTCCCATTCGCTCCAACTGGATCTTTTACTAAAACATTCGGTAAAGAAGTACATGTACGTGCATGAGCATTCCACGTGGTTTTCTCTTGATAATGTGTATAGTATGTTTTTTGTCTCTGTATTTGGTATTGATCCCCATAACATGTCCTGTCTCAATTTTCATCTTTATTCATTGGCAGCTTAAGAACCGAGGGTATCGGCATATTGACGCTCTTGATGCCTCTAAGGAGAGCCTGGACTTAAGCCGGGGAAAGCAGGCATATTCGAACTACTTCTGCGACTTCATTGGGCCAAATCGCTTACCTATTGAAGATGGTAAAGTGCCGGGCATTTATTGTCAATAAATGTCGCTTTCAAAAAAACCCGTGAACTTGTGGTTTTCCACTGGGTTTCTTATGCTACGTCGTGTATCTAGAGTAACGAATAAAATAAATTATAGAGTCCCCGCTGCCAAGTGGTAATCATTAACTGTTTTTGTCTTTTGGTCACAGATACTTATGACGGGATCGGCATCAGTGCCGCCTTTGGAAACACCCATGTGCGTCCAGACTGTTTTAGTGAGCTGCTTCGCATCACGAAACCAGGTCAGTACGTATTTACTTTCAAGCAAGATCCCCTTAGCAGCAGTACTGGAGTAGGCCTACAGGCTACATGCGCGAACCGATGCATGGCGATACCAAACTGGGACAAGCACGAGAGGCGGAGCTTGTCACTTTTATTGCCGACTACATGGTCGCACATGTCGCTCGTACAGCATGCATGAATAATTTTTATCTTAATGTACACAACCCTTTTACAATTTTCGGAGCATGGTAGCACTAGTGACGTTAAACTAGCCCAGTAAGAAGCGGGTGAAAATGTTCTGTCCGTTTCCACTCGGAATTCCTTATTCCTTCCCACGAGATATTATTTCGTTTCTTTTGCACGAATTACTTATTTTGTCAAGCCATGCATTATTTATCAGTAAGCACAAATTACTCAGTCGTTCGCGCAAACTACACCGGACAGCAAAAAAACTTGCCACTTCTGTCAAAGGCAACACATAAAAATTCACTCCATAGAAATAAACAATTTTTGTACACAGGTATGCTGCAATACCCCTTTCTAATCACATGCCCAAAAGCAAGTGATTTATCTTTATAAAAAAAATTGACATGCACAGCAACTTGGTTACTGAATCAAAAGTCACACACAAAAGCACTCTCCACCAAGTAAAAATGACCCATGAATGGACAGCATTTTAAACAACCAACGACAAAGTAAACACCTGTTTTGTCAAAATGATGTGCATGAGTGGTTTCTGTATAGGGATGCCATCCTTACTGACTATGCACACACATTATTGAAAAGTAATGATTGTGACCTCTTTATTTCGTCCTGTGACATTGATTTCTGTGTAAAACTGACGGCTCATTCTATTACATTCTGTGACTTTTAATTCAGTAACCAAGTAGCTGTGCATGTCAGTTTTTTCTTTATTATAAAGATAATCACTTGCTTTTGGGCATGTGATTAGTAAGGGGTATTGCAGCATACCTGTGTACAAAAATTGTTTATTTAGTGAGTGAATTTTTATGTGTGGCCTTTGACAGAAGTGGAAGGTTTCTTTTGCTGTCCAGTGTACTTTACACAACAAGAGTGTGTGCACGTATGTTATTCACGCACAGGAATTTGCTTTAGTAACTTGAGCGAACGAATTAATAATTCTTGCACAAGAATTAGGAATATTCGTGGGGATGAAAATTATTAGTGGAAATGTTGTTCCACGTATGTTAGACACACCAGCATTCACTTTTCACTGTGACAAAAACACGAAATGTGTCATAAAAAAATCAATGCGAATTAAGGTTAATGCCAAGTTTCTACTGCTGTCTGTATTCCAGGGGGCTACATAATTTTCAACGTGCGTGAGGAAAACTTCATCCTTGACGACTGTATGAACAATGGGAAACTGGATGACGTCATCCACAAAATGGCTGCCGATCGAAGTGTAGCGTATCTGGAGAAAAAACGGCATATTTATATGCAATGCGAACACAACGGAAAAACTGAGTATTGTTTTGTGATCGTCTTGAGGGTGATTTAAGTTAGGTAGTTACCTGTAGTTATAAAAAGAGGGGCGCCCAATATTTAAAAAAGGGGAGCAGGTGGTGTGTGAACCCAAACATACAATTGCGGGCCATAATATTTCAGTCATAGTTTCTGCTTTTAAAATGATTAATGAAAACAACCGTGCTGACAGGAGCAGAAAAAAGGGCAAAAGGAAAGAGTCTCAACTAAAAAGCAATTAAGAACAATTATTAACAATAAAGAAAAGTAGGCATTAAAGAGCCGATACGTGTCGTCAGTAAGCAGGTGATAGCGGTTTACATTTCTGATATTTTTCTTTAGAAATTGAAGCGACAAACAACAATGCTTCTGTGTTATTGAGATCACATTCTTTCAAAAGGAAATCGCTACTGCTCATGGATTCGCTACTAAATGTCTTGCTTGTCAACCCAATATTTAAGCTATCGACTTTCATAATGACCAACAGTGATCATCGTAACAGACAATGAATTTGATTCATAGATCATCCAGACCCGGTTTAGGGTTCTCGGTATATAACCAACACTAGCAATTTGTGAGAGAAGCTAATTTAATCACTAAAAAGGATGAATAGAAAGTAGAAAGGAAATGGTTTAACGTGTGACTGCATTTTTCTTAGGCACAATCTTTCTATAACTCTGTGCTCTTCTTCAATGTATGAATTACTCTTGTACATTCCTATTCGCTTAAATGCAATAAAAAGTGCAGTTTGTAAACCCTTGGAATTATCTGTACTTTCTAGGACAACTGAGGGCACTGTTGTTGTGTTATTAGCCATGGAAGACACGGTTCACCACACAGGCTTTTCTGGAATTGTAAACCAAGAAAAAAACCTACTTTAGGGAATGATGCTTTTTTATTGCTATGCAAATGATCAACAATGAATCAGCATCGTGGATAGGGAAATACTTATTAGCATAACAAATAACAAAAAGCAGTAAAATACCCTTTGAAGTAGTGAAACAAACTTGAAAATAAGGTCAACTGAGAAGAAAATGTGCATTTTGAAGGGTTGAATTAAAATAAATTGATTGCAGCTATTCTATTGTGTCGTCATGAAATTACAGTGGTTTCACGTATTCTTTACAGTTACACAATACTACAGTCGGGTGCCCATCATTTCGATAGAATGAGTGTGACATTCCTGTAGTTAGTCATGACGTCTTGGTGCTTGTCCTGTTAATCAAGTTCCAGAAATAACGAGGACAGTCCAGTGGTCAGGCCGGCAATTTCATGTAGGGAGAGATATGTCACTTCAGACTTGAAATAGTATCAATAACACACAGAACGTCTTTCTCACACGTTTAAAGACGTGATAAATGAAAATAAATCCATTAGTTATAGGCCCAATTCTTTTGTGGTCGGAGCGCAGCTTTTGCGATGCCAAGCTCATCCAGGCTTTATGCAATTTGTACGAAACTTCAGGGGTTATAGGGGTTTTAATTACGTCTGAAAACAGGCCGATAAAAAGAAGACAAATTTCCTTCCATTTGCGGTACCGGTACTCAAGGTCGCACAAGTTGACACCTCGCTCATCGTGCTTAATGTCGTGAACAAGTTGTTCTACTTCTTGATAAATTATTTTTAAAAAAAATCTTGGGTATAAAATGAACGTCGTAATTGGAGAATCTTGCCGCTATTACATTTTATGATTACGTTTTCCCCTTTGATCTAAGCTGCACGAATATTCGCAGGTATAGCAGCCAAGCGAGGACAGCGGCAAGATACGTGCACGTAGCATAATGGATCGTATGAATAAAAAGTAGCGTTTGCTTTTACTCCCATTTTTGAAGCATTTACTCGTGTAAAAAGTAAAAGTATTTATTTTTTACTCTTTAAGCTTGTGCTTGACAATGAGCAGTTGCTTCATTTTTTTATGAATAAAAATGAGAAGTTCTACAGAATTGGAGTATTTACTTGACATTTTTCAAGACTGGGTCAGGGTAAGCTTGAAAACGAGGAGCATTTACTAATGTTCAAAATGGTAGCGTTCATGAATGTCATTCGAAACGAAAAGTTGTATGCCTTTAGGGGGGAATCTCAAGAAACCGGATGCAGGCAGTTGTACCGATTTGAGAGTGGCAGAGAAAGTTTCTTCAAGGTTTTGCTATCAAAATTACTGCCACTGTGCTTATCTGCCATGCTGAGGCCTCACGATATCGCACCGTGCTGCACTTTGTGTGTCTGTACGTGCAGACAACGGAAGCCCTATTGTGCCAAACTGTTCGGCTGTGAAGTCGGCCACAAGCATAAAGCATTTGCTACTATTTGTACAAGCAGATGCTGAACAGTAAAAGAAACATTTTCTTCATACAAATTCAAGCAATTGCGTATTCTTAATGCTTTTATTTCTGAGTAAATGCTTTTGCTTGAACTTCATAGCATTTGCTAGGTTTTATTCATACGACCCATTGTCTAAGGAACAGGAGACGTGCAAGAAGTTGAACATCCCCGTCTCTCAGATCCGTCATCAAGGGCCCGTTAGTTTCGGTCTGTGACCCAAAAGCTCAT